>KK502819.1:2219-25314 GCA_000688735.1 Glossina austeni
TATATATATATATATAACAAGCTTGCTAATGACTTTTCTCTATTTTTCTATTCGTCCTTTTGCACTTGAATGCTTGTTGACTACTTTTCTTTATTATCACGCCTTTTTATACTAGCGTACATGACAAGGATTAGTTTTTAAAATATTAACTACTATAGGCTAAGTAGCTTGTTTATCACACCAACAAGGAATGATGTCAGAATTAACTTTCACCAGCATAATCAAACCAAACATGTTTGACGGAACGCAGCTTAGTTTATGTATATAAGAAGAATAGTGTGTCAGCGTGTCGTTTTAGCCTATACTAAGAGCTTTTTGCTCTTGCAAAGCAAATTGAAATTTTGCAAGTTAGGATAAGGGAGATGTCTGAATTATCGTAAGTATATATTCATAAATTTATTCAGATGTATGTATGTGCAAATATTCTGTATTAAGTAAAAATGAATTATTCCTACAGTATAACGATGATAAGTTAAGGATTAGACCTTGCAGGTCTATATGCCCACTTAGATCGAAATTAGTGTGGGTAAAGCTTTAATTATGCTTACCATATACCTTAGAAGTTTATAGTTCCACGAGTATTTCATGCCGGAGGAAATTGAGACTACCATGTAATCTTATAGTCAGACATGTCTTCTCTTTGAGGAAATTGTGTTCAGCATTAATTTTATTAAAATCAAATTATTGCTTAACCTTTATAACATCATTCTACGTCAGGGACCGAAGGAGCTTTCTAGCCTATTTTCTTTTAATAAATCGGTTCGCTATTTTCTTCAGCAAATCGGCTTTTTGGTCAAATCCTCTCAGATAACCGTTATAAGAGCGTACAGTCCCCTGCCCAAGGAGTTCCAATAGTTTACATGTTCTCTCATCCCAACTGCAAACGTATGCTTTTAATTTTTGCAGGAAGTAATCCGGTTAGGTAGCAATTTAGTATTGGGACGAAAATGTAGGTGTTCCCTTGTTGTACCCCCAACTATAAGGTGGGGGTTTTTTTTTCATAATACATATGACACTCAAGAGGAAGCTTCAGAGACCCTATAAAGTCTATATACTCTTGATCAACGTGAAATCCTGACTTGATTTACCCATGTCTGTCCGTCTATGTGTCTATGTGGTGTTTGTTGCTGGCACTCCCCTGGTCGCAAAAATTGAGATATCGGCTTAAACTTTAGTAGAAACATTGGAAGTTTCTGCTCGCAGCCTGGTATTGAAAATGGGCCAAATTGATCTGAGCAGAAGCCCGCAGTGCAGCATAAATTGAACTCAAGTCCGTTTTTCTTAATAGAAATTTGTGGGCTTTTACTCGTTTCTTAATTATAAAAGCTGGAAGGCGGAAATTGACCACATTTACTATACGAAGCTTACTCTTAACGTGGAAATATGGAACAAATCGGCCATGCCCAAACAAAATTGCGAGAAACTGACCGACCGACTATCTTAGATTGTTAAGTAAGCTCGGAGGGTTTGAGAACGTAATCAGATTGCTTCAGAAACTTTAACGAGCTAACGCTATACAATAATCGGCCTAGTCGTGTAACCGTCGCTGCTGTTATTATATACTGCGAAGTTGAATGTTTTTCTCCTGTCTATTTAAGGAGAAATTCCTAACCGGATAATGATGCTGGGGTAGCCCCAGCTGCTATTCTAGGCCTCTTTACCTTAATACGAAGAAATTCCAACACTCGTTTACATTCTGATTCAACTCCTTCATTAACATATGATCAAACTTAAAACTACTTATATAGTTTTAAACTTAAAATGCCTATTTTATCCTAACGTCACTAATCCACGAACGGCACGGACGATTCCCTAACCCCTTAATTAATCGGATTTTGCATCTACGTCGTGCAAACCGTCGTAACGGCTGATTACGGATCTTACTTGGCTCGTTTACCTTACCTTAACGACGGTTCGGGCAAGAAGAAGGAAGTGGGAAGTCCTCTTCTTCTTGTCGGTACTTTTGTTTGCACACCAATTGGCATTGCCAGTCGATTAGTTGATCACATTCGAAGTATGTCAACTAAGTTATTTCGAACATGATATTCCCCCATTCCATTTCGTTCTTACTTACTGAGGTGCGTACTTACTACGGCAGCCCTGTAATACTCATAAGAGAATAACAAACTGTCTACTACAAAAAGTAATGAGTGGAAAACCCCTATACTTATCGTATTTTAAACGCATAAGAATCACTTATAACTAAGTGTAGGACCAAAGCAAGCTGCGTGACTTTGGTCCTACTTTGGATCCTAGTGACAATAGCTCAAAATGCTTAAGTGTATATCGAAATGAGTATAATTATTAGAGAGAATGAAAAACTTTTTATCCCAATCGAAGCTAGTCCATCACTTATGTATCATTGAAAATAGAAACTTCCACTTGCAGTTTGACTGACGTTATTTAAATTTTTTTTTAAATACAAAATCCGCACGTATGAATAAAGCAAGCATGGCATTTATGTTCAATAGGTTACATGTAACTTTTCAAATTTGTTTTTGTTGTTTTGTTTTCTTTTTTTATCATACATACTTTTGTTTTGATTTTAAAATTTTCGCTACATTTTTTTGCATTCAATTCTTTAAGAATATTTTTTGTGCATTTAAAATTGAAATTAAATTGAAAGAAAATAAGGTTTAGTGATTTTCAAAATGGTTGAAAGTAACCAAACAATCAAATCTGGAGGTGCAATCAAGTGCGAGAAAAAGGCTTCACCCAAGTGTTTCATTGTCAAAAAGGCTCGCCCGCCCGCCCGCGATTCGTATTCTTATACGAACATCGCCAAAAGCTGAAGCTAAGTTGCCGCAAGTCGCCTTACGCCGCAAGGCCGCCGGCAAGAAAAGGCGGAGGATGTCGGGGATTGAGAGAAACACCCGTTTGTAATTTGGGCTAGAAAAAATCGAGAAAAAGCTGGATGCGTATTGAACTTTAAAACTCAAAATTCTAAAGACAATGACAGAGCAATCGATGTTCTACCTAAGGAGGAAAGGAAATCAGCAAAAATTAAATGCTGCTTAAACTGACTTGAAAGGGTTATAAACGAGGGAGAGGGCATGCTGATTGTTTTTTTTTTCGTTTTGTGAAAGACTTTCGTTTTGGAATCTGCAAATTTTTAGTGAAGCAATTATCATAAAAATAATGTTAAAAATAAACTCAATTGTGTTGTTTTCAAAAAAAATCGGACGTTGAGACTTGTAGCTAATCCTTGTTCATGACTTGATATACCATGTCCATGGGGCACATATATTTACAAATATTAATTACGAATTTTAACCATTAAACTCCTTTAATATTGTATTAAAGGATTCCGTTTATTTCCATTATTTACTTCACACCTCCTTTCCATTCCATTGTAGTAAACACAAGGGATATAATGACTGATAGTATGTGCCCCATGATAGGAGAGAGTATAAAAAATATTGTTATTGTTGATAACATCGAAATAGGCGAGAAAGTTACGTACAGTACAGATTTCTAGTATTGCCAATGGATTTCCAGATATGATTAGATTGGAGGGAGGATTGAAAAAATATATTATAAAATAAATGACAATGAGTAAGATTACCACGACTTCTTTCTTGATCCTTTAGAATATGGAAAGTAAGTTTTCGACTTCTGCCTAAAGGCAGATGAAACGTTGCGTTGATTTGATTTGGAAATGTGTCGGCATAAAGTACTGTAAAGTAAGTAAACCGTAAGATAAATCCATTTCTAATTTAATTAGCGTTAAGCTAACACTAGTTCTCCGCGACCCATGCATGGAGGGTTAAGGGGACATGACGAAAATGTATAATACAATCTGAAATATTACCAATTGGAAATTGTTTGCCTTGCGGTAAGGAAATGGTAATGTTTTCACACTTTCTTTCTACTCTTATTTGATTATAAAGTCGGGAGAGATGAGCTCGATTAGTAGAGTGCGCCTTCTTCCCTGGTAAGAAACAATTGATTACACTCTCTTCTCTCGGATCGTAAAATCTACTTATGCAGGTAATCTTTGTCTTTTGAACGCATAACGATCGACTTCTTGACGTTATCTACGAGGATTAATTATATATTTTCCTTAATGGCGATGTAGTTTCCGAAATGTAGGTAAAAAGCTTATGCAGTAGGCCTGAAATTAAATATTTTTCATTTCCCACTTGCTGACATTTGAATCTTACTTTCTTTTCTTCTGACAATCGAACAAAATTTTTATTTGTCTTTTATATTTTTTTGTTCAATAACTTTAATTAACTTTTTTCTTTAAATAATTATTTTGGATTTATTTGTAGATAAAATTTTAGAAATCATTTGTGAAATCAAATTTAACAATAAATTTAAAATTGAAAAGAAGGATAAACGCATACTTTGAAGGATGGCCGCGAATAAAGCTGACTGTGGTGTTCTCATATTTGACGACGACACTAAGCAGTGTGCACCGGCATCTGCATCTAACTGTAACGATGAAATTTACAAGAAATCCACGGCGCCTACGGCCTTTTTCGTCTACCTCTACGAATTTCGGCAAACATTGAAGCTGGGCTGTGCTAGGAAGTTGAGGCAAGTTGACATATGCAAGACGGCCGGCAAAAGGTGGCGACAGATGTCCGAATGTCAAAAGCAGCCGTACAAGCTCTGGGCATTGAAAAATCGGAAGACGAAAGGCGGAATGATGAAATCTAAGACACAAGCTAGAAAACCTCGTTGCTGGACGCCAGCACTGTGCTATAATTGTTTTAATTGTGTGAAAAAAGAAGCAGATGCCACCAGGCAAGCGTATGCCGATGCATTTATATAATTTTTAAAAATCTTTTTTTGTTTTCTGGTATTTCTTGCGTCAAATTTTATGTAATAACGAGAGTTTAAAATTTCAATAACAATATTAAGGGATAAACTATGACGAGTACGTTTCGGTAGCAAGAGGTTTAAAATTTCTTTACATTTTTTTTTTATGAAATTCAATTCTTAATTGATAATCGATAGCAAGTTCGACTCTCTGCATTGCTTTACCTGTTTGGTCCGCCTTTTATCCTTCAAGACGGCACAGCGAAGGATGATCCTGCAATGCGCTACACATCGCCGGCATTTGGATTTCCTCAGCTTTCTAGGAGCCTATCACTTGAAAACGAATAACTCTGATGTTCGGACATCCCACGAACGCTAAAATCCTTGGACATCGTGTTAAGAAAGAAAGCGCTACGCAGACGTGCTATGAGTCTTCGTTGGTTGACTCGGTGAACAGCAAAAAAATTGTCTAATGTTTACTGCGGGTTGAATACCAAATTCTGAGTAGCTTTGCGATAAACACAAAATTTCCGTCATGCCTGAAGGTTACATAAATTCAAATGGTTTCTAATTCCCTTGCTTGTGGGTCATTTCTATTCCTCTTTTTGCTGCTGAATTATTCACAAAACGTTTAGAAATACTTATTAAGAATAATATGGATTTTCTGCTCATTACTCATAAGCTGCTACTACTACAGGCACGAAAAACATGAAAAGACGAAAAATAGAAAAATCAAACGAGTTCATCCGATGTTATAGAATATCGAAATTTTACTTTTTGTCGCATTTTTATTTTTCAGTTTCCTTGTTCAGTGTTCTTTGACTCAAGGACGAATGCTCTGGACGACCAATTCCACTTCAATCCTTCAGCTTAACAAAGTCGACATATGACTAAGTGTATTAAACGAAGTTATGTAGGGTATTTTATAATAGGCTGTGTCCCACTATAGTGTTTTCTCTTTTTCTGATTTCCATTCAGCTTCGAAAATCATTTGCCTCTTAACGTAAGTATTAGAAGTTTTGTTTACCGAAATTTTTCAGTATTTAAAACTCTGCCCACAATTTGAAAATTAAATCAATGGGTCAAAAGTTTAGTTTTGTTTATATGTCACTATAAATAGTTTGCTTTGCAGGACAAAGTCGAGAAACTCTTTTAATATTTGTATCAGCTACTAAAGCAAACAAACAAAATGAACAAATAAATAGGAGAAAAAACATCAAAAAGTTTTGTTAACGACTTTATTGTTCGTTTGAATAGTTGAACTTTTCTTACTTTTGTTTTGTTTTTCAATACAAAATCAAGATTTTGTTTATGCATAAACAGCATTTGTTCGTTTATTAAAGAAAATTCATGCCGTTTTTTTCGTTTCTATTATATGACCAATCACTCCGAGGACATAATCTGCTCTCGTAATACAATGCGAACCGGAGAGAAGTGAGAAAAGAGAAAGAGATGGATAAGCGACCACATCCTAGCGAGTATATGACCAAATGGTAGATGCCTTATGGGCATGCCTTTATGGGCAGAGCGCTCATTATAACCACAACGAAGGTACATTCTACCGCGCTGAGTATTGGATACTCGAACACAGACGTAACAGTCGGCATTCTTACCTAGTCGGCTACTTGCACAGATGTGAAGAATTTAGTAAAATTTAAAGATCATCACACAAGTTCTTAAAAAACCCTGAGTAATAAATCGAAAATCTTACTTTCTGTGAATTTATGTAATTGCTTCAAAGCGGTCAGGGTTGCTCGATGGCAAAGACGTTGTGTTTCATCACGACATCGCTACACTATGTACACAATTAATGACCCAGTAAAAGTTATGATAACTTAGCTAGGAAGTGTTGATGCATTTGCCGTATAATCCCTGCCCGTTTAACTTCCACTTGTTTTGCTTCCTGCTGAACTCTCTTAATGCTGCAAAGCTGAGTTCAGGACACATCTCAAATGGTTCAAACTTTTCTACGATAAAGACATACTCCCGAAATTCCCGGAAAGGTGGGAGAAGGCCATCGATCGAATTGGCATATAATTGGTTTCAATTCTTGGAAATTTCTTACTTGATCTATTTTTCATCTCAAGCATTATTTGCTTCCCAAGTCATACGTTAGGCCTTTTTTCTCAAAGTACTAAAAATTTTGATATAAAATTAAAAAATTTTTTGCTTCAACTCATCAAAAGACGATAAGTGACTTTAAAATTTCATGTAAGAAGACGCAGGCAGGGGGAAGAAGAGTTTTACAAACTATTACCCACATTAATACGTCTCTGGCGTCCAAAAAAGGGAAGGGGTTTTTTCTTTCAACAAAAGGATTTAAAATTATATTCATATTAATACGACCCTGGTGTCCAAAGAAGGGAAATTCTTTCCTTCCAAAAAAAAAGAGTTCGCAACTATATCCGCATTCCATTTGTGATCAAAAAGGGAAAATGGTTTCCTTCAATTTGAGCAGAATTTTTTTGAGTGTACATTTAAGTCACCGTTATTTGCTTAGTTCACTTAATCTCTACGAACAAAAAAAAAAGGTAAAAGCGGGTTTAAAGTAATTGTGAACACAGTAATGATCTGACAGCCATCTCTCTAATGCTCTTTGCTGCCAGTACTAAACTGCATACGGTTAACGGCAATCAGAGACACACACAGCGTCACATAGTACACCAATTAGTTTTTGAAGATTTTATTAGCCTAGATATTGGATCATGGGCCTTGTTATTGACTTATGGGTAATAGCTGCCTACTTCAATTTTGCTACTTTAAACAGATGCCGAACAGATAGGAAACTGGCAAAGCACCAGATATCAGTCGATCATTTTCGTTTGACCAGGGAAGCCTATATTTCATACGCTTAGGTGTTTCGCTTTGGTTATTACATAGAATTCATTACTCATCCCGACTCATTATGAAGGTACTTTTTATTCACCCATAAAACTAATAGTATTCCACGTACAATGTAAGTAAATTGAAATTGAAATTTTTCAGTAAAATAAAAAATGTATGGTTTACATCGCTGTTATGTCCCGCCATTCATGCAATTTATCCCATGGAATTTAATGGAAATCTTATGTTTCTCGGCTTTACTTAACCTTTAATTCGTTTGCATCGTACAAAATGTTAACCTACTGCACTACATGTATTCTCTTGAAGAAAAGCTCCTACAAATCTACCGCAATGATGGCTTTTGTTTTTAATCAATTTGCTTAAATACTCACAGCTTTATCACTCTTCTTTTAAGTTTTGACAGACGTTTCTGAAAGCATTATTCATATCTTCAACACAGTTGCCAAAATATATTATTATTCAGAATCTTCTATTGATATATTGCCCAGAGGGAGGGGTAAGCGTTTCATAACCATATATAATAGATATGTACATACGACAGCCTTTAATATGTAAATATTTATGTATTTACAAATTTATGCATCCATCATAAGACAATCGAGTAAAAACGAGACTTTAAAGATCTAATAAAACGCTGTCTTTAACGGCCCGAAGCGCCTGAAGCGTAACACAATTACAAAATACTTAGTGTTTTGTTGTATTGTATTTAACGCAGGTAAATTTGCTAATCGAAAATTATTACTATACACATTTTGTACCGCCAGCACACATTTACATACACAGTTCACGTGTTAATGATAATTTGCATTCAGTTGATTGCATTTGCACAGCAACTCTCCATAATTTCCCATTAGGCTAATAATCTTGAATACGCATACACACATATACAGTGCTCTAGCATTCTGTGAAATTTGAATTCTCTAAATACTCAAACGTGTACTGGAGTAACGTAAATAATATTTCAAAAATTAATATCTTTTCGGAATAAAGAAACCGTTATCCGCCTGGGTAACCCAATAAATAAGATACGCGATTATGAAGTCTGTGTGCGCGGGTTCAAAACTCAAGTGCGGTAAAATTTCCTTTGGTCGCAGCTATAGTGAGTGCTCAGTCTATAAAGGCATAGCACTTATCGCGATCCACTACACTTGCGGCCACCGTCTGTTTATCGCTTTCCTCTCTCCTTTCTGGCCGGCATCGTATTACACGAATAGATGACATCCCCTGCATGATTAGTCATATTAAAAAAAAAAAAAAATTAAGAAAATTATATTCGGTCGCGATTGAATCTGGTATACCCCTCACCGTTAAAAAAGACAAAAAGCTAAAGCAATTAAATTTTCAGGCTCTAAAATATGGAGCTGTTGTCATGTAGGCGTGTCCTTTGAAAAATTTAGGTCCAAATTTAGGTTCAAATTCTTTTGTAAATTAATTTTCGATGACGAGAGAGTGTTTCCTACAAATATATATACAGTGGGGACAGATGAACAGACGATCAAACGGATATGCTTGGGAGCAATCGGAATTTGAAACTTTCAATGTCGGTGCCAATTTTGAAGTCGACAGCTTCATTTTTGCGGCCAGGAGAATATATAACGGACGGACGGACATGCTTAAATTGATTCAAAATTTGATACTATTGAGGAACTTATATTCAGGTCCTAAAAGTAGCCATCAACCGCGAAAGCCACCTGCTCCCCCAAGAATCCCAAGAATGCAAAATAATGTTCCTACAACAGAGGGGCGTAGTACGTTAGGGAAAAATTTTAGCTTAATGTTCGTCTTAGCAACTCGAACGGACTCACCTAAATTTTGACACCCAATACCCGGTTTTGATTTCGGCTGGGCTGAGATCGTTCAAATAAACTTATGATGTAACAGCACGATTACCAGCTTTTTCCAAGTTCATTGTTGCCTGTCATGGTGATATACTTTTTTCAATTAATTAAAGTATGTTTATATATTTTTTATATATATTTTTTATATATATTTTTTTTCATAAATTTCAATTGTCTCAACAATTTCTTCTTTAAATTTTACATTTGGTATAATTATTTGTTTACTTTTCTTTCTCTGATCTTGTAATACATACGCAACTATTCCATTATAATTGTAATGAACGAGAAGCCCAACATGAGGCGAAAGCAATCGAGTGCCAATCAACCCAAAATTCGAACGCAATGTTTCGGTCTTTCGAATGGCGCAATAGCTCGATAACGAGAACAGTAAACTGACCGCTTGTCCTTTCCTTTTCAGCGCCTACCTGCGCGTTTATTTGACGAAGGCATGGAATTTTGACTGTGTCTACAGTTCATTTAACATATTTTAATTAAATTTAATTTAATTTAAATCGATATTAAAGCAAAGTACAATTTTTATACACATCACCGAAGGACGAGAGATATATACATTTTATCAAAACGTTTCAGCTTCAGATACCCTATTGACTATACACATTATTTACTAGAATCAAATTTGAAGTATTCTAGACATGTTTGTCAGTCCATCTGTCCATCTACTTGATAATTTCAGTGGTAAATGTAGTCGTGGTCACAAAAAAGAAGATAAGACTATATATTATAAATTTTCACTTTTATTCCACAAAAATCGGCAAAATCAGCCTAGAGTATGGAACATTAGTTATTTTTTTTTTTTGCATTTTTGTTGGAATGCAAGCTATGGGTATAAAAGATTCGGTCGCACTCGAATATAATTTTCTTGCTGGTTTGATATTTCGTTTTTATTTCTGCTTGGTTTTACATTTTCATTATATAAAGAATATAGTGCTCGCTGTGTATGTAAAGGTGTTGGATCAGTTTCATATTTTATCATAATTAAAATTTTTATTATTTATGAACTTTAACAATGCTATTACTTTACTTTACTTTACTTTATTGTGTAATAATTACTATAAATTTACGAAAAAATACTGCAACATCTACATACATATATAAATATCGCTTCATTCAGAAACCTTATAATTAAGTAGAGATAATAGACAATGAAATTGTAATTTCACTTGAAAACATTATAAATTTCAAATCGACTCCGATCAGAGGACTGATTACGCAACTAACATTTAATAAAGTTTCAAGTGAAATATCTTAATACAATATATCTTGCGGATCGGTCAGTAAATGTTTTTGGGGACTGTCGAAAATAAGCATCTGTTGACTAAATTGATATTAAATACAGGGAACTAGGCTTTTATGAAAAGCTAATATTAATAACGGTGCCCCGCAACAACGACCCCAGTTAATGGGAGTTAGACCACTTCCGAGATTTTACTAAAAAAGTGCTGAAACAACGAATTTAAAAGCATTGAAAAACACTATAGTGTGTCACGGGACACCTTTAAATACCCTCGATCATCTTATGACGATTTATATAACGACTTTTTAAAAGAAAGATTTTGAACAGGGAAGAATAGAAGATGGGCACATAGACCGAATATGATTCTGATTTGATATAAAAAAAAAAGGTGAGTCTATGCTAAGGGCTTTTAGGAATTGCACCCCCTTGCACCGCAGGTGGTGTACGGTGTAAAAACAAAGGAAACAGAAGAAGTCCGAAACCGGCTGTTTCGATTTCGAGTGAGATCACTTTGGATTAATAACGCCAGCTATTCGATCGGTATTTTTTGAGAGAAATTGTAGTCTAACAGTTCTCTCTTTTAGCTTGAACTGTTGACGCGAGCAGATGACGCGTTTGCGAAAGTAATCTTCTTTATCGAATCCCTCAACCTTTAGACACACTCTACTTACTCTTCGAATTACCAATGCAGAGGGATGCAAAGACAAAAATCCGAATAGGCAGATGAGGAATAGAGTTCAACATCCTACAGTTCTGTTAAGCTTGCTTATAGAGTCAGGAACACAAAAAAAAAAAAAAATTGTATCGAAGTAGACTATCGCGAGTACAGAAGTGTAAATAACTTGGAATTTATGGAAGACGGAAAGTGCACACAAAACCAGGAATTTTAGCAAAGTAACATAACACACAAAGTAACTGTAAGCCAAAATATAGGCTGAATTGATTTAATGAAATGAATAGAACAAATGAATGTAGAGTGCGCAAGATGAAAACTGATGAACAGAATCAGAATAAAGCTTGATCAAGCCGACTAAACCAATGCTATAGCATTTTTCTTAGAGGAAACTACTGGCAGCCGGCGATCTCGTACTCGATGATAAATTTTTTCTGTTACACCGCATACATTTTTTATTTGTGCAAGCGACTGAATAGAGTTAAACAACGTCGTCCATAAACGATCGCATAAGCAATGCAAAAATATTTCCTACCTCGAATTCTTTCTTCTTACTATCGTAACGTTAAAGGCATAAGTCCAACTAATGTCTCTTTTACAATAGGATTTTTTTGATTTGTTCGCTTTAACGGATTTTATAGATGAGTTTTCACAAAATTTTTTCAAAAATACGAAATTTTTTATTAAAATGAGTGAAAATTTTTGAAGGCGACATATTCAAAAACCCCGCCAGAAGCTTACCTGTGCAGATGTACTTGCAATTTGAAGTCAATCTTTGTTTTAAATAATTATCTCATATTTTGTTGAGCCCTAAACAACAAATGTATAAACAATTGAGGAAAACTTTCTTTCAATAATTCCATTAACTTGTCTTTTGCAAATAAATTCGTTTAAGTGACCCATTATTTTGTGCTCTCAAGGTAAAATTACCCTTTAAGGGCATCTCTGTGCTAATATATATCTATACATATATATATATATATATATATATATATATTTTTTTTTTTTTTTATTTACTTTATTCGTTGTAATCTCTTGCTGCTTTTTTGATTAAAGCCTGAAATAAAATTTCAATCGAAATGTACACAACATACATACGAACGGCAAAAGAAGAAGAACAAATAGGAAAGGAAAAATGAAACGCAAAACGAAATATCAAATTTTCAAATTTATTCGTAAATGAACAATAAATTGCATTCTCATTTACTGGAACTTCAAATAGAAACAGAGACATATGTGTAATGCCTTGTAATTGTCAGATTTTGTGTGTAAACGTATACCACCTACCTATATATGACTTTATGTTCGCATCCGATATATATGACTATGGTATATAACATGTGCGATAATTGCTTTTTTGCCATGTTTAGCAATCACCGGCACACTAACATGTCCTGCATTTGTCATCAAATAAAATTAAACAACTTTTCCATAACACTCACAGTTGGCACATATTGTTCACTTTTATCATGACTTAATATAAGAATATTTGCAGATTTCGAAATATATATTTGTAAACATATAACACTGCAAGCAAGGCAGGCATTAAGCATAATTTCTGTTTGAATTTTGAATATTCATCGCCTTACGGAAGTGAAAATATCCTTTTTGCTTGCGATTAGTAGACAATTTTTATCCCAACCCTTAGAGAGGACTTTTACTGAATGTTGGACTTTAATTTCATATCAATATTTCGCATAAAACAAACACACAATTGCGGGCAAGTCCCAGCTAATGATTCGAATTAAGTTCAGGTTAAAGAAAAAAAGCTTTATGTAATAAATTAAATGAAAAACTATGTAAGAACATTGTAGTCGGGCAACGCCGGCTATTAGATGCCCTACACCAATTCGCCTGGAACGGTTAGTCACTCGTTTTGGTAGTAATACACCAAAAATTATTAAAAACCTTATTTTCATGCGAAGGCAGATCTTTCATGAAAGCCCGCATATTACAGGGTGCCCAAAACACCACATGCCGTGCTCCAAATTTAACAAACTTAATTTATTCCCTAGAAGGTTTATTATTTTTATTAATTTGCGTCAGAAAAATTAGAAATCAGGCTTCTCTCGCTGTGTCCTAATACAATTTTGTACGCTGACGTATTGTGACGCAAAATGCTTCGGATCGATTCCTTTTTTCGACCACTCCCCATATTACGCCTTATTTTGAAAATTGGTTATATGGTAAAAAATTGCAATTATCAAAATTTTTCAACAAAACTCGCCGTGTAATAGCACTTCGACCTTCTAAATTAATATGTGAAGATGTCATTCGGGTGGAGCAAGTTTTTGACCAAAAATTGAATCTTTATATAGGAAAAAGATATAATTTTTATTACTTCATAATGAAAACTAGTTCACAATAGAAAATTGACATAGAAATTAATTTTGCTGCATTTGGACCAGGTGTGTCTACCTTTTTGGATACAGCCGCATATAAGGATACCAGTACGTACAAAAGAAAGAGTGATAGATAACACAGAAAGAGTGATAGATAACCAAAAATCATTGTATGAATGTTTAAATGATATTCATAAGCATATTACCGAGATCAAAAAGTACAAGGAACTCAACGTTCGTGTTATTACGTTATGATTGGAAATTCTCTTCGGTGAAGTTTCAAAACGTGGTACAAATGTTTACCAGAGCTATCTGCAAGCTTCACATTTCTCAAACAACGCTATTAAGGAAGCTGTTACATATGAAAATGCTAGAGGAAGAGCAGAAAGTCAGCGAACGCAACGGTAGCGAATGGTACTCTGTTATTAAAATTACTAATTACTTCTATAGTCACAAATGAAATTGAAACGGGCAAAAAGTTCTAAACACTCCCAACAATATTGAAAGCATGAAAGAAGTTTTTTTTTTTGATGCTTCTGTTTAAACCGGTTTTTCAAGCATGCATGCAGCTCTTTTTGTTTATGTTTTCGCTTACCTTCAATTTGCGAACAAAACTAAACTGATTCATTTTCATCTTTATATATATAAATTTGCAAAGATGTTCCTATACTGCTGTCTCATTAAAATTGTGTTTTTCGCTCGACAGAAAGTGAACGCTTGGTAAACCTATTTTGTATTGCAAACAAAACATTATTCCTATTAAGTTCAAACAACTTACGGTGATCATGGCAGTGGTCATGTTATAGTTTGGTATGCATTAGGTAAAGGGAGTCGGAAAGTTTTTATTAATAGATGGCGAGGAGGGTTTAAAATTTACGAGGAGGGTTATTTAAACATATTCGAGGAAAATTTGAAAGAAAGTGGGCACAAATCCGGTATTTTGGAAACATTCAAATTCTATCAAAATAACGACCTCAAGCATAAGGCCCGCTTAATTCAAGAATGGACTGCCTCAAAGTGCTTCAGTCTATTCCCCCATCAACAGGCATGGCCCTTTCAAAAATATGTGGAATGAATTAGACCGGCGTGTGTGGAAACACGCAAATATAAATATGCAATGTCATAAATATTTATACTTGTTTTCGAAGCGAAGCTTAATCATTAATTTGCTATACAACACGTGTAATACAAGAGCATATTAAGTTTGGGCGAAAGTATACAACAGCCAGATGGAGTTGACATAGATTCACCTTTAATTTTTGCATTGATTTAAGTTTCTCTGTCCGTCTGTCTATCTGTCTGTTTGCGTTGTTTTTTTTTTCAACCTACAAGTCGCGACTTTTGGAATATTTCGATGAAACTTGATACACTAACGTGCTCTGACTGAAGGACGAACGCTACTGAAAGTGGTTCAGATCGTACAGCTTTTTCGACCACTTCTCACATAACGTCTTATTCTGAAAAGTCTTTATATGAATAACTATAGGGTGGTGTAGCATATTTAACAGTGGCCCGCGTACCACCATCGCATTTTCAATTGTTGTACATAAATTTAAGAAATCGATACTACTTGCACTAAATAAGAGGTAATATCATACTGTAAATAACATATTTCTGAAGCAAGTCCTGAAACCACACATGCAATTTATGAGTTTGGTTCGTATGTGTATAAAATATTGCTTTTTTTTTTTTTTAATTTGGCTTAAATTTACATGAAATTTGTCGTTGAAAATTCACGTTCCTCCAAAAATATTGTACGGGCATAAATATTTCATTCAGCTACTTTAGTCATGGCAGCACATAGCCACTAGCGATATGTGTTCACTTACTCTGTTCTCCTTTAACGAAAATTATCGACTTTATCACGTTGATGTGTCATTACAGTATTTAATAGTCAAGTGTCAAAGGTGTAGATCGTTTAAAACACTATTTCGGCTGAAGGACGTTTAAAACCTTAATTAACAGTTTGACATTTATAATTCCAGTTATTTTGAATTCGCGCAATTATTTAAACAAAAAAAAGTTTTTCGCTACCCTGGGAACACCGCAACAATGACATGAACTAATTATCGTAATAACGTATTTTAAGGTGAAAAAAGTTCTTACGCCATACTACACTATCATGTAATGTAAAAAAGCTCGTGAACCAGTACACCAGCAAACTATGCCCTTGTTGACGATTTCAATCGTTCATATGAAAACATTAGTAGTTCAGAGAATTGTTGCTATGAAAAGCTTTTCTATATAAAAGAAAACAAGTACGAAAATTAAATTAGGTCGGGACCGAATCTTTTATACCCATCTCCGTTATCCTAAAAAAGACAAAAGAAGAAAATGAACAAAATTTGCATCGTCTGTAATAGGGAGTGGATGCAGCTGATTTTCTCTATTTTCAAAATGAAATTTTTTGTGGTAGAGGCATGTGGGCGTTTTAGGTGTGTCGTTTGAAGAGGTTAAGTCAATTCCAAATTCTTTTGCAAATTTTTAGGCGATATCTTCATTTTCGCTAACGGGAGAATTTTTACCACAAACGCAACACCGTTGCGCAAACGGAGAGATAGACAGACGAACAGGAGAAGATGTTTAGGTGCTTTTAAGATTTGAAACTGGCCAAGCATTTGTACATTTTATGGGGTTTTTGAAGGTTGTTCCTGCGTGTCATAAAGGTATTGAAAAAATAATCAAATTTTGATATACTATAATATTGAGTAGGCGCGGTCAATTTGTTACCATTTTTGTGCACATATGCAACATCGCCCTTAGCATTTGCTTCCAAATTTTTGTATATTTATCTGCTATAGGTTATGAATAATGAGCAAAAAAAAATTTTTTATTCCTTTGAAAAACAGAGGTGTTCTCAGTTTACGTGGCGCTATGGGCGTGTCCTTCAACCGATTCGGCCCATCTTCAATAACAACTTGCGTGCATGAACTCCCAACATTTTCGCCAAATTCGAAGTCGATGGCTTCATTTTTGCAGCCAGGAAAATGTTTAGAACAGACATTATATAGACAGACAAACGGACATGCTTCGATTTAGAATTTGATGCTGATCAAGAATATATAATATATACTTTGTAAGGTCTCTGATGCTTCCTTCTGGGCGTTGCAAATGTTTTGACAATAATAAAAATAATAAATTAACCCCTCATCCGTCAGTGATAGGTATAAAAATTTATTTCGTAGTTTAGCGGTGTGATCCTGACAACAATCCGTATAGTGGACTGACATGAGTATTATAACAAAAACTATTTCATGGGTAATCGCTCTAGCATGGAGCCAAAATACCCTCTCTCCACTAGGATTAGGTATATTAGGTCTATCGAAAAGTTATGTCCGTTCCGGTTACAATAACAAGAAGTGTCAACAAGTATGCGCATATCGATTTTGAGCTCTCGCTTTTTATTACTTGAATTAAACTAAGATGATCCATGTTAGTATTAAATGAGCCGCGATCGCGTACCCATGGCCACTGCATTTTAAGCGAATTCCAGCAAGGGAGAAATGCCGCAGCTGCGTGTACAACATTACTGAAAGTGTTTGGTGAAGTTGCAGTTTCCGGTAGAACATGCAGAAGAGGATGTGAAATCTTTTAAAAAGGTGATCTCGTCCTTTCTGGGAAGCCACGCTCTGGGCTAGCACGTTTAATCGACGACAATTTTGCCAAGATCATGTTAGAGCAAAATGCTCTAAGAAAATCACGAAAAGGCTTGATTCTGTTCGACCAGAAAAAAGCAGAGACGCTATAAAGTATATACATTTTTGATCACTGCTAAATTCCGAATGAATCTTGACATGTTTGTCCATTCATCTGTCCGTTTCATATTGAATCTTGACCAAGTCGCTCCAAGAACCTGCCTTGAGCAGAGATGTTCAAAATTCATTATAAGAAAGCAATGGTTTACTTGCGAAAATATTGAATCGAAAGCATTTTTGAATAACGGTCCATTCCATAAAATTTTGCAATAATACTAGAAATAAGTTGTCGTCAAAACCCATTATTGAATACACGTTAATGAAAAATGTTGAGGCTTTGTATATAGAATAGGTCCAAAACAAAGGCAGAAAGTTTTGGAAGATAGACTGACGGTATCGCTGCTGTTATAAAAAGTATTCGAAGGAATCCATTAACCTTCAATTGTCGGCAAGAATGTGCACTTCGAGCTATCAATCTTTTTTCTAGTCTATATATATGCACCTAAAACAAAATCCTTTTGAAAATTTCACGTTCGCGTGTATTTGATGTTCAGTGCTCACAATTAGATGGTAGCGACCAATGAATGCTTGCTTTCTTTTTTACGTTTAAGAAATAAAACATTTTTGAAAATGCTTTAAATAGAAAAGTTAACGACAAATACTCTTCTCGTCCTTATCGTCGATTTCGATTTGTTCCTTCACGTGCACAGTATAACTGCTCTACTTTCGTCTGCACTGTGGGTATTAAACCAGTTAAATACTTCAGCCAGCATATGTGTGACTGAAGGTGACGAAATACGTATCAGTAAAGCATCCAGAAAATACTTACAATAGGTCATCCCTACCCACCTATAAATAAATTGGCAAAGCGAAGTGCTAGTAGTCGTATGAACGATTCGTATCTTGCAGTTACCCTTCCACCTAGGAGCAATTTGATATATGAGCTACTTTGAGCGTTTAACCATACGCAGACATCTCTGTGTGCACGAGAGCTTTCAGCAGTGTTTCTGTGAAACACTACACACTTATTTACATTGTTATGAAGATTACGCTATGTTAATTAACATACAATCACGTGAGCGTCCTTTTTCTTCTACATGAGCGGATGTATCTTTGAATGTTTTTGAGAATTTTAAGTGAATTTTAGGTGTTCATAACCGCAGCACACAAAATACATATAAGTTAGACTGAAACATGTTGGCTTGATGCATAGAAGAAAATGCGAAGAATGCATCGCAACTATATGAATAAATACCTCAAAGTGCATAAAGATAATAAATTATGGGTTAAAACCAAACAAAGAAGAGACAGATGCTCTCTATGTTTAACACCTACATCTGCTTTGATTGCTTAATCAGATGAAGCCTACTGGCCTATCAGGTAACATACAAATGAATTCCGACTCCCCTAGACAATCCTGAAAAAGATAGCACCTATATCAGAACTAAAGCACCAGATATCAAAGTTTACGTGTGGTCCAAAACTTCTCCTGTGGCCAAGGCGATGCCTATCATGCGCCTCTAACTATTTTATGCTACCGAATTTGAGCCACAATGAGTGCTCCCCGAAGGTCCGCAACCAGCAGTCAGGCACCACACGCCGTTTTTACTGAAGTAGCTTGCAGCGCTATCATTCCGCTTAGCGATAAAAAAGTACATGTGGGTATTAGAATGGGTGGACAACATTACCCCCTGGATCCCAATTGTATTCTCGACATCCACTCGACACTACAAGCATCGTAGTTACGAACATACTCTTGCTTTTGGATTGTCCATACTTCGTGCACGCCATCGAGCTAATCCTAATCCTCCTCAGATTTTTAATGTACATGGAGCAGATATCAACCCAGCATACATCAGACGCCAAATTACACTACGAACTTCTCTGGCCCCGTCAATAACACACACAGCTGTTTACTAAATGCTGAAACTCTATTGTAGCTGAATTCCCAATAGAGAAGTTTGCAATCAGACGACTCGTGACACACTCGACGATAACACTCATAAAAAAGAACCCAAAAGAACCCCTTCCAAGAACCCATTTTATATAAGGGACCTTATATGGGTAGGGATCGTAAAACTAGACGTGTGCGGCTTAAATACGGTGATCGCAGTTTTTGCGTCAAATTGGTACTATGGACCAATTCTCAAAAGCTTGTTTTTTCTACGAAGGGCTTGACAGGAGTTTCAGTAAATCAGCCCAAATGCGAATTTTTCACATATAATATAGAAATTAATTAATTAATTAATATAGAAATAACGAAAGAGCTTTTGAAAATAAAGCATTACATGGAGAATGACTGCAAATCATTCCCAGTAAGACCCGGGCTTGGGGTAAAACACTTCAATATACTAAAATCCATTAAGATGTCTCGAAAATTGCAATTAAACCTAAAAATGCATAGACTGATATGAGACGAAAAGAGGAACAAAAAGAAGGATGAGCAGACAAGCAGGCAAGCCTACATCGATTCAGAAAATGATTCTCAGTCAGTTGGCATAATAAGAAGTGAGTCTATCTCACCTTCTGCTGAGTGTTGCATACATCAACACAAACTTAATATGCTATACTCTGTACCGCGGATGGCAAATTCACAAATACAAATATATGTGTGAAGAAAAGTTTACAGTTTGCTGACCCAATAATCGCAAAACTTCTTTGACACTTCTATCCACCTGAGCTTTCGAATCGAACATTTGTATAAGCAAGTTAAACAACTATATAAATGCTATGGTAATAGGATTTACGAACTTTATTTTTATATCCACCATTGATAAGTTGGAGAAGTGTATGCGAGATTTTTCCGACATCGATTTCCGTGACCGAAAGGATTGCAATAAAAAGAAAGCAGACAGACTACGGAGTTGCTCTGGATCATTCGACTCAAAATATCTTGCTGATAAAATGTATGCATACTTTACGGGCTCATCGAACCTCATAAAGAGAGTGAGGGTCAAGTGCAATGTAACCTAAAATTGTTACGTTATGTTGGAGAAGTGCGTCCTTCTATTTAAACTTCATATGAAGATAAAAAGACAAATTAATGTGGATGTTTTTGACACTTTGCGTTGAGAGATGTACAATAAAGCACAATCGATATTCCAAAGCTATACATACATGCATACATACATACACTGCATAGTAAAACAAACAAAAGCCATATTTTGTACAAAGTGTAAGGATTTTTTTTTTGCTCAACAAATAATTACGTCTTCATTCGCATACATGAATTTACGCGTTCATTCAAATAATGAGATGTCGTGCTTGTGTAGATAAGCAATCATTGTTGTTGTTGCTCTTCTTTTTGTTACTGCTAGTAATTTATGCAAATATTATAGAAATATGCAGAAAAAGCGGAACATCTCGTGTTGTTTGTTTTCGCAGTTTTTAGTCTTTTCCCGTAGCTTTTTCCATTCACAGAATTGTAAAATTTTTGGTTTTGTATTTTTTTGCTGCCATCAGCTGGTGTATTTTTTGTTTATTACCATCAAACCAGAAAAGTATAGAGCCAAAGTTCACATGTGCATGTATATGTAAGTACGGAAAAAACAATGGGTTGAAAAAGTTTTGGGCATGTGTTGGTTTTTTGCTTAATTTTGAATTACATGAATGTGCCTTTCATTGAGTAAGCACTACACGATGGAATAAACTTAAGTATACGTAAAAAGCAGCAAAAATTTATAGAGCGACTTTTATTTTGATTCCGATGTGTAAAATTTCATAGGAATTTATTTCGCTAGAGTTGATATAAGTCCTAACGGTAATCCACTCATTAGCAAATTGTTTAATTAATGCTTATATGGAATCATATTTTATTTTATCTGCGAGGAACAATAGACGCGCGTACTGCGAAAACGAATGTAGAGAGCGTGACTGGAGCACTCTGTAATCTTTGCTTATTTATAAATAACGTTGAAATTGGAAGTTTATAGTCTAATTTCATAATTATACCCTACATCACTTGTGGTGTATTAAGTTGGTGTATGACACACCCAGAAGGACTTGAGGCACGCCCATCGATTAAGGATCACTTCCTGAACCTATTTGAGCTTGTCTGTCCTTCTATCCGTTTGTAGGCCTTGTTTTCTTTCCTTGTTCGACCTACAGGCCGTAATTGTTGGTATATTTTAGTAAAACTGGATACACTAACTTACTCGGGCCCAAGAGCAAACATTGTTGAAAATGATTCGGATCCGATTACTCTTTCGATCGCCTCCCTTAGGACAACCTATTTTGCAAAGACATCATATGAATAAGCGAAATAGTGAAAGGTATTCTATGCCGAGCGTTTTTACTTCAAGTGCCAAAAATGTTTAGTAGGCATGACAGACGGTTAACGTAAATTTATTCAAGCGAATTAACTTTGATAGACTGCCCGTAAGCCTTTTTACGCTGCCAACTTCGCTTAATATATTGTTTTCATTTTTGCGCATGTATAGTCTAGCATTATTCAAACCATATCTGCAGCTACCGGTAATATGTGGTTTCTCACATTTTAGAAGTCGGTGATAAACGTGATGCAAAACCTCTAATGTCTTCATTGTGCTTTTGGATTTCTCTATAAAAAGCGTCAAAATTTACTTGAACACATCCCACGGAATTATCAATGTACTGAGATCGTAATATATCATCATTTGTGTCTTTTTAATTTAATTGTTCTCTTTTACTATCAGAAGTCAAAATTTTCGATCAAAGTGGTTTTGTGATACCATGCAATGTTTGGGAAGTTCATTCGTCTGATTTTTCGCCCACTTATGTCAGCATGAAATTTGAGAATTTATATAATATTTTTAATTTTCAGAGAAATATATATAATACTGTTACGAAGTTCGCTCTTCTCGGATACGATTCGTATCGCGAGATCGTGGTTCTTTTAAGGGAAATACACTTCTACATTTTCCCCTCAAGATTCTTTTGATTTCCAATCAATTTCCTTAAGAGTAGGATTATTCACAACTTATTTTTGGCAATACTCTCGACTTCTCAACTCAAATATTTTTTCTACTAACTCTGCCTTCCGTAAATATTCGATTTATATACATTTTTACAAGCATATTACTATTACCTAAGTTCATGGCTTCATTTTTAATCCGTTAACCTGCTTTTCAGCTAATCTTTTTCGCCGGCCGGCAGCTGTATGATGGGCCGCGAATGTGCACTTGGTTTTTCCCTGTCTAGTGAATTTATTTTGTGGGAAAATTAATTAGCTAGAATGAATTGGATTTCGGATTTCCGTAACAATACTTTATGTGATTTTTTGCCGTAAGAGCTTTTCATAACTTGTCGACTACAGGATTATGTTAAGCACGCTAAGAAATAATCGTATTATGAAAGTGTTTTCGTATATACTCACCATTACCAAGCGTTACTCATATGCCTGTAACTCATATCTTTAAACTGTTTACAAATAGAAAGAAAATAAACCAACATAATTGCACTGTAGATATGTGAGTAAATGCCAGCAGTGAATCGATCGTCTATGTTATATCACATATTATAACATATATTATATATCATGTATTATATACCCATCAACATAATCAATGAGAAACTTCGTGCCACACCTTCCAAATAAAAAAATTTAGAATCGCGTAAGGTTGTTAATACTAAATCTTTACTGATGTGAAGTTAGCCCACTGTACATAGCCCACATTTTAGCAAAGACAAAAATGTGGGCTATG
>KK502819.1:30728-54015 GCA_000688735.1 Glossina austeni
ATAAGAAAGAAGCCGTTGATAAGAAAGAAGCCGTTGATAAGAAAGAAGCCGTTGATAAGAAAGAAGCCGTTGATAAGCAAAAACCTGTTAAGAAAGAAGCCGTTGATGGGCAAAAACCTGGTAAGCAAGAACCCTCTAAGAAAGAAAAGAAGAAGAAGGGGAAGAAGAAAAAGATAGTCAAAAAAGAACCACCCCCTGACTATCGACGTCTTGATTGGACTTTTTATCCCACTTTATGTGAAATCTATAATTGGATGGATGTAATTGTCGAAAAATGTTCTAAAGTAGTTACGAAATTCGAAATTGGTCGTTCGCATGAAGGTCGTTTAATAAGGGGCCTCAAAATCTCCTTTAAAACTGGCAACAAAGCAATTTTTATTGAGTCAAACATTCATGCCAGAGAATGGATAACATCCTCAGCTGCTACATGTATAGTTATGGAATTGCTATTTTCCAAAGATCCTGATGTGCGCAGAATTGCTGCAGGCATTGACTGGTACATCGTACCAGTATTTAATGTCGATGGTTTTGTTTTTTCGCGAGAAAAGGTAAAGGATTTCTAATTTATAAAGAATAGTGTTTGTGCATATGATCAATAACTCCATGGCCATAGGAACGTTTGTGGCGTAAGTCAAGAAGACCCTTAAAAGAACAAAAGACTCCTGGATCTCCTGAATGCATAGGTGTGGATTTAAATCGCAATTTCAATCATCAATGGGGAGGTGAACAAACACCGATTTTATTTTATTATTTTTTAACAGATACTTTAAATGTCTGCATTTAATAAAGTGATAAAAAATGAACCTTGCACCGATCAATATGGCGGCAGTAAGGCTGAATCGGAACCAGAAGTTAAGCAGCTGGCACAATTTATTGACACAATACCGCAAGATACTCTTAAGATTTATATAGCATTACATGCTGCCGGACAAGCTGTAATTACCCCCTGGGCCTATACAAAGAAAGAACAACCTAAAGACCATAAACAACTGATGCAGGTGGCCGAGGCGTTTGTTGAAGCTGTTTACCCTCGGTTTCGAACTAGATATGTTTGCGGTCCCGCTGCGGAAATTTTGAGTATGTTAAGTATTTTATCTATTCTTGATGAAATGTAAACTAAAATGTTTTCAAGACGCCGGAGAATTTTGCGGCACAAGTACAGACTGGGCTTACGGAGTAAAGAATATACCAATATCACTTGGCATTGAGTTACCAGGTAAAGGTAGATATAAACCTTTCGAGTTACCAACCGAATCGATTTTACGTGTAAGCATCGAACTTCTGGATGGTCTTGTGGGAATGATTAAGGCTGTTGGAAAACTCGGTTTCATAGAAAAAATACCCGAACCGCCGAAAAAAGAAATCAAGCCAAAATATGAACGACCAAAAAAGGCACCTAAGAAAAAGGAGGGAGAAGCAGAGGAAAAACCAAAACCGAAATGGGTTACGCACTAAAAAGTTGGTAAATTAATATATGGAATAGAATAGAAATATCAATTAAGAATATTATGCTTCAGCTGATGCTTTCATCGCTGCAAGGAAAGGTCACGTTTTGACACACGCTGTCGTCCTGTTAACCAAGCGGCTAAGTTGGCTTACTTGCTTATCGTTCAAATGAAAATGTAAATTGCGACTTGACGTCCAAATTGATTACTCAGTAATATTCTGACTTTACTGAATCGGACATGTATCACACATCGGAGAACGCTGGAAGCACTCGGTATGGTTTGTTCAACAGCTTTTTACGATTTGTATAGATTTTCCCTATGCCTTTCCTCATAAATTGAACTACACTATATACCAGGCGTGGGCAACTTTTTTTATCAAAAGCCCAACTTCAATCTTCATAACATGGCGGGAGCCAGAAAGAGATTGAATAGATTTACAAACAGGTAAAAATTTAAGTTTGTAATGAAAATTTTTGTTACATACATATTTATATACATATCAGTCATACTTCTTAATTTATTATTGCCTTAGTATATAATTAGCTAGCAACGATTCGACGAACTGCTTCTAAATTTTCATGTGTTATTCTAGATCTGATTTTTCTCATTATATCTGTTACATTAAAAAAATATGCTAAGTAACCTGATCGAAAAAATGCCAAATATTGTTGTGCAGGATGCAGCTTATTTTGAAGAATTTCCAAACTATTTGTAACATTGGCAGTGGGTTTCGCAAGAATTCTTCTGCATAAGAAACTAGTTTTTTCAAAAGTGGGTTTTTACCAGGATTTAATAGATCGACAATATCTAACAAGCGTTCTTTAAAAAACTCTCTGTCAGAATATAATTTCCATTACGAATTCCTCTGTTAGATTAATACAAAGATAGTAACAGATCTTTTACAATAAGATGTAAGAGTCATGAGTCGAACGATCCTTTAGCTGCCCATAGGAAGCATTTGTATCCATAAATACCGGTGTTTATGCATTATGGGGCTCTTTTCACCTAACCTCTCTTCATGCATCCCCTCTGTTTCATCTCTACTTCTCCTTCATTTAAGTTTTAGATAATACTCTTTAATTTCTGCCGGCTTTTTGATCAATGTTTTCTATAAATTGTAAGCTGCAGTTTATGTGTATTGTAGAAATAGTTGTCTAAGGAGAGCGTCGATCTTTAAGCTAACATATCTGCCAACTTTCTTATTGAATCGTAATAAATTGTAACTTAAAATTTCTTTCCTCAATTAAGCATCTCAAAGCATCGGTTGACGGATCAGAGACAAACAATCGTATATAGGTTATCGGTTCAGAATGTTGCGCTGGTCAAGAATATGTATAATTTAGTGGGTCTATGATGTGCCTCTTTTCACTTCAAGGTCAAACTTGACTATCTGTTTTCCTGCGGTATAGAAGTCTTTAGTTCTTATTAGATTTTGTATTTCCTATTGTAGAGGGCCACTTTTAGGTTGAATCCTCAGCACAAGCTCCGGTCGGTTGGTTATTATTACTATTGAAATTTTCCATCTCGATGAAGGCGATGTATGATCTCTCTAAAAGAAGGTATTTAGTGTAAATGCCAGGGAGTGCTCATGGCGAAAGTAACGTATATGAAGTCCATGAGTCATTACTTTAGATATGAATATATTACATAATTTATTGTATTAAATAAATACTGTAATACTCGTCTTGATTTCAGACGGAGACGATCTCATTCAGCGAAATCATGGTTAATTATCCCAACATGGTTTGTAATGTGCAAATCAATACCGACGTGGAAGCGGACCATTTGAATATAAGCCATTTTTGTAAGAGATGGTAAAGTTTCTCTCTCTCTGTCGTGGACGCACTTTTTAATGCATGCGTACTCAAACTTTCAAGGGTTGCTCATTGCACGATAAGGTAAACAAATTTTTGCTTTTTATTTATTAGTAATATTTTTTATATACATATGAACATTTCCACGACCTTTACAGAAACCTGTGCGGCATCAATAAGAAAACCCTTCAAAACCCAAAAGGCCCCCTAGTCGCTTTCAGCCATCCATGGAAACTTAAGCAATCTCTTTTATAAATCCGGTAGACAACTTTTTACATAGCAAAAAAAAGCATTTAAACTTCGAGAACATTGGTTGGAAAAATATCCTGGCTCCAACTGTGCATCTGAATCGGACATTAAAGCCGCAAAACGAAATTTACGTTTAAGAATCGTATAACTCCGAAATTAGTGCGCGATAAGCTGTCCAAAACCGGCAACAAATCGTGCCAGTTACTAAGAACTTAATTGAGCAAAAGTTCATTTTTTGAATAACTTTTCGCTCGCAAAATTTGATATTAAGTTTTTTCGGAAACGTGAAAATATTCCACTGCGCTTTTACCGTGAAGAGGAGTACACCAGGATCATTCCTTTGAAGTGGATGTAACAAAGGCAATATTGTGATCTATTTCACGTGCAAGCACAGAAATTTTGTATGGGTTTGTTGGAGTGGTTGCGACCAGCACAGATTTTTGTTATATTTAAATTGCTATTAAACAGCGCAAAAAAATTATTATTTATTAACATTTTATACATATCTCGAATCCAAATTGAAAAATGAAAATACCTGAAAACAAAAACAACAACACACAATAAAAACAAAACAAACGAACAAAATAAAGTTAAAAAAATTTTTTAAACAACAAAATTGTATTTACATTGACCGTACATTACAGTCTTCCGTTTTCCATTTCAATTCTTGCTTTAATTTTTTTACGCTATCCGCTATCGTACACAGTATCGTATATGCGCCACATTAGGATTTGGCGTGGAGCGAAATCGATATTACCAGAGAGAATAAATGTGGCGAAGGTGTTCAAAACGTTTTAGAAATAGTACGTAGTGTCTAACGTTCGGGTAATGTCGCTGCTACATTAACAGTCATTTGATTGCTTACACTTTCATAGCCACTATAACCCTTAACCTCAGATGAGACCGAGGGAGGTAGGATGCTATCATGGGCATCAAGAGTCGATGTCGAGATAATGCGAAAACTGTTCCAGGATTGTTTGAGCGCAGTGCAGGGCCACTAGTTGGGTGTGCACCGTCACTACACCCATGAAAAAAAACGAAAAAACGTAGTGCTACAAGTTTGATAGCACATAAAAAAAATTTCGGAAATGAATAAAAAGATATGACTGGGTCGGAAAAGGTGCGGTAAAAGAAATGATGTCCATAGTTCTTCCAGAAAATACCATAAGCGCGCATGAGTGCCTTAACTGCATTTGTAGTACCATATGTTTTCTGTCTTACAATTTATTTGTCCTTAAAATTTTTCTTCTTCTTCTTTTCGAATATTTAGCGAATAAAGAACAGAGAAAACGAGAACAGAAAAAAGGCCTTGAGAGATTGAGATTATTCGTTAATATTAGAATTCTATGTCTACTTGTGGACACTTTTTGATCCATTGTTGTTATTAAATATTTGTTAAGTGTTGATAATATGAAGTGAAATTTATGTAGCCGACGTAAGTATACGCAAAAAGTAAAAATATATCCGCAATTAAAATCACTCGCGAACCTCGTTAAAGTTTGAACAAAGAAATTTGTACTCATATTGAATTTTTTTTGCCCAGTGGAAAAAATTTAGCAATCATCTGTTTTTGATTTGCTAAAATTTAGAAGAAGAAGAAGAAGCAGTAGTCATGATTCATATTTTATTCAAGTTCATTTTTGTATATTTTTTACACGAAACATACCACTCATTAGAAATAATGCAAATTTTTTAAAAGCATTGCCGTAATTTTCTCCGATATTTCAATATAATTAAGTGTTCAGTCTCTCTTTGCCCACAAATTAATAACAAAGTAGAAAAGATCATGGAGATTATGGATTTCGGATTATCTAAAGAGAATGGACAACTTGATTGGAGCTACTATCCCACGTTAGATGAAATCTACAATTGGTTAGATCTAATTATTAGAACATGGCCAAACATAGTTACGGGTTTTAATATCGGCTATTCATATGAAGGACGTTTAATAAGGGGCGTTAAACTCTGCTTCAAATCCAATCGAAAAGCAATTTTTATTGAATCAAACATTCATGCAAGAGAATGGATAACATCTGCTGCCTGTACTTATTTAATTTTTGAATTATTGTTTTCCAGAGATCCTGATGTGCGTCAAATGGCTAACAGAGTTGACTGGTGGATAGTACCGGTATTAAATGTTGATGGATTCGTTTATTCACATGAAAAGGTACTCTAACTTTTTTTTTATCAATGGAAAAGTGGATTATTCTTATTCTTCTCGTCTATAGGAGCGATTGTGGCGTAAGTCCAGAAGATACGTAAACCCTGGTTGCATCGGCGTCGATTTAAATCGTAATTTCGAATATCAATGGGGACGTAAGCAATGTATTATTTTAACTTTTATTCATGTATATTTCAAATAATGATAATTTATTAAAGGAATAAAACATGATCCTTGCTCAAACCAATACGGTGGTAGTCATCCTCTATCTGAACCCGAAGTTGAACAATTAACGAAATTTATTAATAGCAACATTCCAGAAGGTACAATTAAGATTTATATAGCGTTACATGCAGCTGCACAAGCGGTACTCTTGCCTTGGACACATACGAAAGAACTGCCCCTAGATTATAAGCGACTGATGTATGTGGCCAAAGCTTTCGTTGATGCTGCCTATGTGAGATTTTGCACTAAATATAGATACGGAACTAGTGCAAATATATTAAGTATGATATATAGTTGTTGTTGTAATTCAAATTGCTGCAATTTGAACGTTTTCCCAAGATTGCGGAGAGTATTGCGGTACAAGTAAAGATTGGGCTTATGCAGTGAAAGCTATACCAATAGCCTTCACGATTGAATTACCGGGCAGAGGT
Source organism: Glossina austeni (assembly GCA_000688735.1). Classification (NCBI taxonomy): domain Eukaryota; kingdom Metazoa; phylum Arthropoda; class Insecta; order Diptera; family Glossinidae; genus Glossina; species Glossina austeni. Next base: position 37,057 of record KK502819.1, read on the forward strand.
AGCAAGTCACCGTTTGAGTTACCAAAAAAAGCGATTTTACGCGTTGGCTTAGAACTGGTGGATGGGCTTATTGGTATGATTGACGCCACTAAAGCACTTGAAATCATTTAAATCACTTTGCTACTTCGGAGCCGATTAATTTCAAAATTAAAATTCAATAAAAAAAAACAAAAAACAAAATTAAGTTAAGAAATGATGGAAATAAAGCGAAAAAATTTATGTTTGATCTCAATTTTATGATTTGTTTTCTTCATATAACTTTCATTTTCTTTTCTTTTTTTTTTTTTCTCTTTACCTTGTGCATAAAATTTTCTTTGATTCATGAGTGTTGACAGTTTTTTTTTATTTAAAATTCATTCGACTGATATTTTGTATAAAAAAATGAAATAAAAAATAAAATATGCAAATTTCTTAAAAGCTAGTCGAGACTAACCTCTGAATACGACTAATAAGTGCTGTGCGTTTGCAATTTAATTTGAAAATTTTGGAAAGGATCATGATCAAACCTAAGATTACACACGATGAATCTAAAAAAATTGTCAGAGGGACTTATGCCAGCGAACTGCGACGAGCTAAGGATTGCACGGTCGATGGGGGAACAATCACAAGGAAACAAAAATCATCAATACTAATGTAAGAATACATGTTTATACAAAATTTATAAACAAAAACTCAAAATGAATTTTTGCTATATATAGACGCAACCTGTTCCCAAAAAAAAGGCCCACGTATAGAGTTCTCGACTGGTCTTTCTATCCCACGTTATGTGAAATCTATGCTTGGATAGATTCCATTATCAAAGAATGGCCCAAAGTGGTTACGGGTTTCGACATCGGACGCTCCCATGAAGGCCGTTTAATAAGAGGCCTGAAACTTTCTTTTGGACCCGGCAAAAAGGCAATTTTCATCGAATCAAATATACATGCCCGAGAGTGGATCACGTCAGCTACTTGCACATATTTAATAAGGGAGTTATTGTTTTCCAGAGATCCTGATGTGCGTGAGTTGGCGGAGAGTCTTGATTGGTGGATAATACCGGTGCTTAATGTTGATGGTTTTGCCTTTTCGCATGAAGAGGTAAGGAAATCGTTATTATAGCCACCATAAGTCTAATATTTATCGCATATTTACCTATACGTTGACGGCCAAGGGACATCCGACTTCCAAAATTTGTTTACAAGATTGATCGGATTTATCCCGCGTTCGCGCTTATGAAAAGTCTGCTTACGTTAATAACAAATTTAAAGAATATCGATAGTTCTTTTGGTAGGTTTAGAATTATAAAATAGATTTTAAAAATTCACTTAACGAAATTTCAATGCTTGGGTCGAAAATCAAATAAATCGGGCTTGCCATTCTTTTATGCAGTTACGCGTTAAGTGGTTGATTGCTTGATTATAAAAAAAAATAAGTAAGGATTTACGATATATAAAATACGATATATAGAAATGATTATTAGAATCGGAATGTCGCATACAAGCTTGTACTGAATTTTACGAAATCCTCGTGAATCGAATCTGCGTGTTATTGATTTTTAATTTAAGAACAATATCTTCTTTTATGTACAAAATCGATTTTCTTTTTCCGAAATGAGAGCAGTGCCGTTTATGGCGCAAATCGAGAAGACCTTGTGGTGGCGATTGCTTTGGTATCGACTTGAATCGTAATTTTGGTTATAAATGGGAACGTAAGAAATTCTTCGTTTTAATATATTTGACTTTTTACACTTAAAAATTGCTTGCATTCTTAAAGTGAGAAAATGCGAAGACCCTTCCTCGAATATGTATAGTGGCCCCCACGCTGAATCTGAACCGGAAGTTAAACAACTCACAAAATTCATAAATAATAACATACCAGACGGATCCATTAAGATTTACATAGCGCTACATGCGGCAGCACAAGCAGTATTAATACCGTGGGCCTTCACAAACATGCGCCCCAGACATTATGATGAACTTTTGAGAGTGGCGGAGGCTTTTGCTGGCGCATCATTTCGCCGCTATCGCACCAGATATTTGTGCGCAACTATGGCTAATGTTTTAAGTAAATTAACTAAACTAATTTTTGTAAACTGATTTTGAAATGTTGCATAATTTAGAATTAGTTTCCGGTACAAGCACTGACTGGGCTCACGGAACTAAAGGTATACCGATAGCCTACTGCCTTGAATTACCCGGTAAAGGTACACCCAAGCGTTTCGAGTTACCCGAACATATGATTGTGCGAGTAGGCGCAGAGCTTCTAGACGGATTCATAGGAATGATTAAAGCTGTAAAAAAACTTGGTCACATATAAATTGCGAATCGAAAATTGTAATGGAAAAATTCGGAGTAGATTAACTTTTAATAAAAATTCAATGTTTCACAACAGGAAAAAATACGTAGATAGATGAAATGAAATAAAATCAGGAGAAAAATTTTGCTCAGCCTAAATTGAATTTTTTACATGATACGAACAAGGATAGAGGAACTTATTGCATTAAATCGAAGGCTAGAATTTATTTTGGGAATTGAAAATTCAAAAGCAGTTTACCCTTTAAATTGCGATCGTAAAATTTGCTATTGTTCACAAAAGTCACAGCAGTTGGGGAAGTTATACTGCGAAGAGCTGTGTGAAAGTTGTTCATTGTTGTCGATTCGAACATTTCAAATTGTGAAGATTCCAAGTGGTCCCCCATTTTGAACCCATACGCCTTCGGCAAAAGATGCTAGAGTTTAAGTTATCGTAAGTTGTAGCGAATAGTGATAAAGTAGTCGTTAGATATGACAAATGACGGGAGACTGTTCACAGATGTTTTCTAATTGAAGAAACATCTGTTTCTACGTTTTCTACTCGAGATATGATAAAGTAAAACATAGACAACTTTCGAGCAAGTGCGAATAGAGTGGCTTCCGCTGAGGTCCAAACATAGGAACGAGTCTCCCGCCCGTCTCAACGAACATCCACTACAAGCAGAAGACTGCGCTAGGTTATAATCTTTAATCTTAATCGCAAATTATTGCTGACAAAATAGTATGTGACGTACGTTAGAATACCGATTTCATTTTCCGTGCTTAAGGAAATCTATTATTTTGCTTGAATGCAATTTGTGAAGACAATCGAATTGCATAAACTTAGTTCCCAGAGTCCAAGTTAATCTACATGAACCCCAAACGTCAATTTTCTTAAGTTCATTGCGTGAACAGCGAAGCAATTAATTTTTTTTTTTTTTAAATGCTCCAAGAAATATAAATTTTTCTTGTTGACTTAGCCTGGGTATAGGGTGAGCGCACTCTTGTCTAAGAAAGCTGCTCGTAAAATTGATTCCGCTGAATGAAAAATTTTTAATTTAGATGGACTTCGACATTATCGTAACATGATTATGCCATAGTCTGCCCTCTATGATGTTTATGTCTACGCACTTTTTCAGATTCAAGAAATGATCTGGAGATAACTAATTCGGTTGTAAGAAAGATAAATCGGCAGATCTTTTTATAACTTGATTGCTGCAAGGTATTTTTTTAATACACTTGTGCAAGAGTAAGCGTAACGTGACAATAGGTTAAGGAGACTATTAATACGTAGTGAACAACTCCAACTTGGCTTGACAACGCAATGCAATATAATATTTTTTTATTCGGAGCAGCATAGACGACAATTGTCGTCAATTTTGCAAACTCTGTTGGACGGCTAAGGTAGCTTGAAGAGAATGGTTGCATAGCCAAGTATTTGACATATGTTGTAAACAAAATCTGCAAAAAAAGAGAACGTTAGGGGACACAACTGTATTAATACTGGGAGAAGCCGCTTACGCGGCCAGAATCAATTTTCCAAACGTATTATTATGCAGTTTTATTTTCGGTAACAAGGACAGATTTCAACCATACAGGACGAAATGTTGGACCATGCGAGCTTGTAATCTATTTTATGAAAAATACATTTTCGCCCGTCAATCTGTCACAGGCAGTTACATTGCCATTGTCTATCAGGTCGATATATTTATTTCTTAATTTCGTTTTGCCGAAACAATGTCAGACCTTTGTGGGCCATCAAAACAAATGAAAGAATCTTGGGCGATATTGCTGGCTCATTATTGCCGTCGAACAAAGGCGAGCACAATTCTTTTTTATCTGGATGGATGTTTTAGACGGCACGATCCGATATGCCACATGGGATTTTAATAATGTTCTGAAATTGGATAGCTTTTTGCGGGTACACGTGCCGAACAGCTTTTGTTTCTTTTATTGTGTTCCCAATGATTCTCTTTCCTTTGGAAAAGAAAACTTTTCTTTATATACAAAATTCCGCTCATCAAAAAAATGGATTTTTTTTCCTTAACAGTCTTTTTGATTTTTATTTGCTTCGCTTTAGGACCATGTTACTTGTCATTCATTAAATGTTCGAATGTTGACAACTTTTTAATTTATTTAATTGTTCCGATTTTCATAAGTCAAATAATAAAAAATGAGAATTTCTTAAAAGTCTAATCCATTTCCTTCCATAGAATCGTAAGGGCTGCGTATTTGCAATTTTAATATTTGCGTTGGAAAGAATTGTGGAAAACCCCGTGAACGCACAAGAACAACCTAAAGAAATGTTAAAGGCAAGCTTTGCGACCGAACTACGTCGAGCCAAGGATTGCAAAGCCGGCGGAAACTCTGTTTCACACTCAAAAAAATCTTTACTTTTAATGTTAAATATCTAGGAAATTATGGAAGAAAACTTTTAAAGAGCGGTATTGTTTTTCTAGATAGACGATGCCTGTTCTCAAAAAAACGACGACCAACGTATCGATTTCTTGACTGGACTTTTTATCCCACTCTATGTGAAATTTATTATTGGATGGATATGATGATTAAAGAATGCCCCGGGGTCGTCACGGGTTTCAATATAGGCCGTTCGTACGAAGGTCGTTTAATAAGGGGACTGAAACTTTCTTTTGGATCCGGCAAAGAGGCAATTTTTATCGAATCAAATATTCACGCGAGAGAATGGATCACGTCAAGTGCCTGCACCTATTTAATAATGGAGTTATTGTTTTCCATAAATCCTGATGTGCGTGAGTTGGCCGAGAGTCTTGATTGGTGGATAATACCTGTATTAAATGTTGATGGCTTTGTTTATTCCCATGAGAAGGTAAGCAAAACATTACTATTTTTACTTACCAAGAACATCTTTCATCTATACATTCACGTCTCTACATTGAAAGTAGGAACGATTGTGGCGCAAATCAAGAAGACCTGCTAGTCCAGATGATATTGGCATTGATTTGAATCGCAATTTCAGACATAAATGGTCAGGTAAGATATTTTCTATTTTAATCTGCGGCATTTTTATTAAATGTACTTAAAAAGCCAAGAAATGTGAAAGACCTGCTTCAAATGTATACAGTGGCCCTCATCCTGAATCTGAACCAGAAGTTGAACAACTTACAAATTTTATAAATAACAATATACCGGACGGATCTATTAAGATTTATGTAGCGATACATGCTCCCGACCAAGCAATACTTACTCCATGGTCCTATACAAAAGTGCCTCCCACGCATTATAACGACCTCTTACAGGTGGCAGACGCTTTTGTTAAAGCTGTGTATCCCAGATACCGCACCAAATATAAATGTGGAACTATGGCAAATATTTTGAGTATATCAGAGAATCTTTTATTGTTTTTTGTAATTTGGCTAAAGAAATCTTTCATTACTTAGAACCGTTTTCTGGCACAAGTACTGATTGGGCTTATGGGACGAAACGTATACCAATAGTCTTCTGCATTGAATTACCTAGTAGAGATATACCAAAGCATTTCGAGTTACCCGAGCGAATGATTCTACGTACAAGTGCTGAGCTTTTAGATGGATTTATTGGATTAATTAAAGCAGTGAAAAAACTTGGTTACATTAAAATTGCGAATTGAACGAAAATTACCGTAAAACAGAATGGAAGAAATTAAATTGAAATAAAAATTGCAAAAATAAAAAAATTAAATGCAAGACCTAAAAGAATCTGTACAGTTTAAGGCAAATTTAGGACAATTTCATGCAAATAAAAAGAACCAACTTTGACATTATGCTTGAAGAGTCCCTTCTGGGCCCGATCTTGTGTAGGCTCGTTATCAATGACTTTGTTACATATTGTCACAACTGTTGCATTCATTTATATGCTAATGATGCACGTGCCTATCTCTTGTTGCCGCGTGTGGCGATGGACGATCTCGTCCAGCGGATCAATGCTGAACTAGATCGTGTTACTTTCTCCTCCGATTCTGAACTGAAGGTTAAACTCTTAGTGGAACTAAAGCCATAGTTATTTCACAAATTGGTTGTAGTGTCTATTCCCTGTCTTCTGTTAAATTTCGTGATGACGAGATCGAGTTCTTTAGTGCGGCCTCTAAGCTTGGTCATAAGCTCAACTCTCGTCTGAGTGCTGCGTATCATATCAATTACACTGTCATACATATACATAACATTCTGAGGAATGTACCCGTTATCAACTGAAACTATTTAAAGGTGACGTCGTGCCGTTTATATCTTATGTTGCGAATATATATGTAAATTAGATTCTGTCTGTGCCGTTTATATCTTATGTTGCGAATATATGTGTAACTTAGATTCTGTCTCTCGCAATAAGTTGCACAGTGTTATTAACGTGTGTACCAGATACCTTTTTAATAAACGAAAATATGAAAGAGTATCACAGTCCTCGATTAAAATTCTTGATTCCGATATCCAAACATACCCGAACATCAGGGACCTACTTTTTAGCGCAAGCTCATCCGCACTCGAGAAAGTTCAGTGTACTAAATCGAAACGGACGACGAATTTTATTCTGCCTGATCATAAGTATTCATATTAACATCAAGGTTGTCCTTCGTTAACGCTGTTAGGTACCAGTTCCAGTAGATTTGAAGCGACTATCAAGGCCTTCTGTACTTTGCAATTACTGTTGGATTTGCATCTATGTTTCCGCCCGATGTTGTATACAAAGTATTTATTCACTCTATACATTATTCACCTTCATTACTGTCCGTAAGAAAGTGTGATCGATCAAAAGCAGGTAAGAAAAGGTAAGAAATATTGCATGATATTTGAAAAAGCGATCTACAGGTCGAGGAAACAATCTCTCATTATTGATTGTGACACCCACCCCACCACAATTCTTTGTTGCTATCTTTGCTTTGACGATTCGATCAAGATGTGATCGCGGTTTTCCTTCAAAGAAGCTCTTCATCATGTGTCTTGGCATATTTTTGGGTTTTCGGCTTTTTACGATCAGTTCAGCAGCATTAGTTGTTTTTGGTGTGGGAGCTTTTCCAAGTTATGAATTGGAGCAACCCATCACTTGCTACAATTTGCTAATGCCAGTAGAAATGCAGCTCGAGCTAATCGCAATCAGTGCTACCTTTAATCGCCGATGTTGGTGAGCTAATTAAATTGAGCCGGGATTTTTGGTGCCTCGAGTTATCGTAGCGTATCAGCCATCACAATCGAGTAGATTTTGTCCTCTAAACAAACTAGAAAATCCTTCCCGTTCCTCATAACTAGCATTGTTTTAATTCTTAACTCGATCTACTCAAAACTAACAGAAGCTATCATGCGCTCGCCTCTACGCCATCATTTCCATTCTTCAAGTTCTGAAGCTAATCGGAGTGCTTTGACATTGACAATTAACGATACTATTTACCCATTCTCTTGGAAATTTGCAATGAACATTTTTGGAACTTTCATGCTTACTTATTGAGCCAAGTAAATAACATTACAATGAAAATTTATTCATCTTCCCCTTGTGCCTAGCGAATGCAGATTTAGAAACAATGTATGAGTCAAGGTTTCGTGAAAGTGCAATTAGGGTCTTATCAAATTTTCGTAAAATTTGTTACTCGAAGTTCCGTTGGTTTTTCTGCTACGCAAAATTTTAGGTTCTTCAACTTTCTTCAATTTTCGGCGCTTGAATGATGTTTTGATCAGATTCTAGGTTTCCAAGTAGATATTTTATCTGCTTCGAAAGAGGATAAAAATATTCAAATTCAGTAAGTATATGGACTCAGTTAAGAATTGATATTGATTGTACTGTCATTGTGATAGTTTACTTATTAAAATAATCGATCATTACCAAGGTCAGTTTATGGCCCTATCCTTAGTCCTAGTTTATTAATTCAATTATGCAAGACAAGACACTAGCATTAAGTTGTTTTTCGGTCATCACAATCTGTGGTATAGGAGACTATTTTGCAGCCTATTATGCCTTGTCCTTTCACGACTATTTGTATCAGAAAAACAAATTGATGGCGAATTCGACGTCTCCTCTCTTTAAAGGAGAAAATTCCCTATTTCTCTCTCTCTCTCTCTCTCTCTCTCTCTCTTCCTTTCTTTCTCTCTCTTTCTCTTTTTCTCTCTCTCTCTGTCTCTTTTTCTCTCTTTCACTCTCTCTCTCTCTCTCTCTCCCTCTTTCTTTCTCTCTCTCCCTCTTTCTTTCTCTCTCTCCCTCTTTCTTTCTCTCTCTTTCTCTTTCTCTCTCTCTTTCTCTTTTTCTCTCTTTCTCTTTCTCTCTAGTTCGTGATCCCGTTCGACGTCGGCCGAATTCACTTACAATCCCCTTAATGCTAACATAAGATGACTCAGACAGGAATTTACGGTTAAATAATCTTAAGGCCATGCTAAAGTGTTGAGTCAAAATTTCGGTACTCTAGAATGCGAACTCAGTGAGATTGATGATATATATTTTTTTTCACTGACACCTTCTACGTCCTTGATTCTCAAATATTAGTTAACATTGCTTTTTAAGTGTTGATATATATATATATAAAATTCACATTTTTGATTAATTCACATTTTTGATTAATTTCCGGATAATATCGGAATATAATAAAATGAAAATTTTCAACCACTAGCGTACTTAGCGAACAAATAATGGAAAATTCAATGAATAGTTTAGTGCAGGATACAAATTGCAATCCTTACGCGCAAATAATGGCCGATAGCAAAAAATCTTTACTCTTAATGTGAGTATGCAATGATTTATAAATGAAAATTAAATTAAATTAAGTATTTTTCTTTATAGACGAAGTCTGGTCCCACAAAAATTCAACTTTCCACTTTTCGACTGGACTACATATCCCAAATTGTCTGAGATCTATTCTTGGTTAGATCTAATTATTGCCAAACGCTCCGATACTGTTGCAGGTTTCAATATCGGCAATTCGCCGGACGGCCATTTAATAAGGGGCATTAAAATCTCTTTTAAGCCTGGGAATAAAGCAATTTTTATCGAATCAAATATTCATGGTAAAGATGGAATAACATCAGCTGCTGCTACTTATCTTATTACGAAATTATTATTTTCCGAAAATTCCGATATACGCGACATGGCCGCAAGTATTGATTGGTGGATAATACCAGTTTTGGATGTTGACGGTTTTATTTATACATATGAAAAGGTAAACAAGATTTTCTATCGTAATTGCAAACATATTTTTTTCTACATATGCAGCAAATTGCAGTCAAATCCCGATTTTTTCGATGCTTGTCGTAAATCCCATTATTCACGGAAACGTAAGCCCAACACTTCATTCAAAATTTCTTCGATTAATATTCAAATCTTTTTAAGCAACGAAAAATAATCTTTATTTAGATCAATGTAATGGCCTTGAAGTTACATTTGAATCCACGCCAGAAATCGAGCTGCTAAAAAAATTTATTGACACCAATATACCAAAAGATTATATTAAAATTTATATAGGTTTACATTCGGGCGTCCAAACTGTACTTACACCATATTGCAATATGGAAGAATTTCCACCAAACTACAATCAACTTATGTTCGTGGCTAAGTCTTTCGTCAACGCTTTGTTTCCCCGATTCCATACTAAATATAGTTACGGAACCAGTGCAAATATCTTAAGTATGGTAAATAACTATCCAAGACTTGTTAGTAAATGAATTTCAATTTTTTTTTTGTGCAAAGACAAAAGAATTTGTTCCCGTGGAAGCACAGATTGGGCTTATGCGGAGAAGAGTGTACCAATAGCTCTTAGCATTGGATTACCTAAAGATAGAGCGATGCCTTTTCAGTTGCCAACGCGAGCGATCTTACGTTTAAGCAAAGAACTATTAGATGGTTTCATCGGAATAATTAAGGCTGTTAAAGAGCTCGGCTACTTATGAATATAATTCAAATGTCGACAAACTATGATGAAATAATTTCATGTTCATATGGATTCGAAATTCTATTAAATTTTAGTAACAAAATAAAATGTGAACAAAAAAGAAATAAATTTGTTTGCAATTACTTATGTAAAACGACGTTAACAGCGTACTTGTGCGATGAGATTTCTAGGAGACGGGGCTTTTCTTTTGTTTCACAAAAACTGCGAAATGCAAAAGCGAAAGCTAAGTTTGAATTACGTAATTACCACGCTTTTATCGACTCGCTGAATAGTTAAGAAGAAGAAGACTTGTTGTTTTCTTTTTTCTTTTCTTTATCTTCAAATTTACTCTATTTTTATTATCGGATATGAAGTCTATAAATAAAAACAAAAAAAGAAATTTCTTAAAAATATAAAACTACAAATTTTCTCCTCTGTGTAATCGCTATAAAAAAATTGATTCGAGATTTAGTACAAATCATGGAGGAATCTAAGCAAATAATCGTAGGGACCTTTGCAAATGAACTAAAACGAGCGAGGGATTGTCGACCCGGTGGAGATACAATATCTCATAAGGAGAGATCATTACTTTTAATGTGAATATTCTCAAATCCGATATATATAGAAAATTGCATTTTTTAACCTTTAAAACCATAAATTTCTTCTAACTAGTCGAAGCCTATTTCCGAAGAAAAGACCTATTTATCGGCTTATCGATTGGACTTTTTATCCAACATTGTGTGAAATCTATTTTTGGATGGATTTCATCAGGGCACAATATCCTGAAATAGTTACGAGTTTCGATATCGGTCGTTCATATGAGGGCCGTTTAATACGGGGCGTAAAGCTTTCTTTCAAGCCCGACAGAAAAGCAATTTTCATTGAATCAAATATTCATGCTAGAGAGTGGATAACGTCAGCTGCCTGTACATATTTAATCATGTCGTTATTGTTTTCAAGAGATCCCGATGTGCGCGAGCTGGCCGAAAGTCTTGATTGGTGGATCATACCTGTATTAAATGTTGATGGTTTTGCTTACTCGCACGAGAAGGTAAACTCTGTTTTTGCTTACCAAGAGCATCTTTCGTCTACAAATTCATGTTTCTTTGTTGAGTATAGGAACGATTATGGCGCAAATCAAGAAGACCTGCTAGTCCGGATTGTATCGGCATCGATTTAAATCGTAATTTTAATTATAAATGGTCATGTAAGATATTTTCCATTTGGATCTATGGCATTATTTTTAAATAACGGATATTATCGTAGGTAAAAAATGTACAGATCCTTCCTCAAACGTATATAGTGGGCCTCATCCCGAGTCTGAGCCAGAAGTTCAACAGCTCATACAATTTATTAATACTAACATACCAGAGGGTTCTATTAAAATTTATGTCGCATTACATTCGGCCGCACAAGCAGTACTTGTACCATGGACCCATACAAAAGTACCGCCTAAAAATTATGAGACTCTGATGTATGTGGCTAAAGCTTTTGCTGAGGCCTTGTATCCCCGATATCATACTAAATATCGCTGCGGAAGCAGCGCTAACATTCTCAGTACGTAAAGTAATTTAAATTTTATGCTTTTGGTTCTAAATTTTCTAAAAATTAAGAAATGTTTTCCGGAGGCAGCAAAGATTGGGCTTACGCGGTGAAACGTATACCAATAGCTTTCACGATTGAATTACCCGGTAGAGGCAGACCAAAACCTTTTGAGTTACCAGAGAAAGAGATTTTACGCGCAGGTGCGGAAATGATAAATGGTTTCATAGGAATGATCAAAGCTGTTAAGGAACTTGGTTACATTTAAATTGCGAAATAAAGCCCGGAAAAAAATCGGAATTCGAATTCGAAGCAGTTTAATAGCGAATTAAAATTCAATGAAGTGAAAGTAAAATCAAATAAAATAAAAATAGGGAACGGATTTTGTTAAGTTTCTTTGTATGCGCCACCATATAATCAAGCATGTTGTTATTAAATCCATTTATAAGTAACATTTTTGTAAAAGTTTCACTTGCCATCGACTCTTCTGCGCATACAAAGATAGTTTTTTTTTCATACCCTTCACCATAACTATAACCGGTTTATGCTCATTTTTCGACAGCGTTTGCAACATCACAAAGTATATCTATTCTTGATCAACATCATATTCAGAACCGTTTTAAGCATATCCGTCTGTCCGTCTGTGTTATGTCTGCTGTAAACATCCTACTGGCCGCAAAAAAATTCACAGTTAGCTAAATGATTTAAATTTTCTGATTAGATTTGAAAATTTTTTTTGAAAATTTAGAAAGGTTTTCCGGAGGCAGCAAAGATTTGGCTTACACGGGGAAGCGGGTACCAACGCGATTGATTTACCTGTTAAAGGTACTCCAAAGAGTTTTGACTTGCCAGAGACTATGATTACACGTGTAGGCGCACAGTTTTCGTATGGATTTGGAGAAATGATAAAAACCATTAAATTCCTTGGCTAGATTTAAATTGCGAAATAAGGAGCGAAAAAAATGCAGTCAAATTCGAAGCAATTTAATCGCGAATCAAAATCCAACGAAGGTGAAAGTAAAAAATAAAAAAGATCTTCTTCTTTTCTTCTTCTTCTTCTTTCTTCTTCTTTTCTTCTTCGTTCTTTTAAGCTTTTTTATATGCACCACCAAATGAGAAAAGTAAGCCAGCACCACATTTACGTGCAAGTACAAATTTTTACAACCTTCACTTGTCATCGACATTTCGGTGCATATGTTGATATTTGTTATACTCTACACCAACTGTAGTGTGGCGTGTATAAAGTTTTTGTAAGAAGGGTTTAAGAGGGAGTTCGACCTTTTGTTATACCGGCCAATTAAGAATCATTTTCTGAGCTGATGTAAGCTTGTCTGTCCGTATATCCATGTTCAGCCTACACGTCGCAATTTCTGAGATATTTTGATAAAATTTTCTACACTGACATGCTGTGGCTTAAAATGGTTCGGATCGGTCCACTTTTTCGACCAATCCCCATATAACACCTTATTTTGAAAAATTATTTCTTGCCACTTTTCAAAACTATTCAATAAAACTCACCGAGTAATAGTACTTCAATACTCTAGATTGATATGAAAAATTTTGTTCGGCTGAGGCAACTTTAACGGTCGGGAATTTGGTTCACGGGGACCCATTTTTTAGATACTAACATATATGTTTTCATGAAAAGCGAGCCTTGCCTATGCGAACAGAAAGTGTAATTTCTTGTTTTTTATGACGGAGGCTGAAAAGTAATAAAATTTTGGAAAATAAATTACGTTCGCTAAATTCGGATCACGTCATGTGATGTTTTGGGCATCCTCCAGTATGAGGGAAAATTATGCCTTTGCAGTAAAATAGTATGTGACTTTTGATGTGTTATTACCAAAACAAGCCAAGTGCTGTAGGATATGTAACGTTCGGCCTTACATTACTATAATTATCTTACTTGTTCACCCTTCAAATTCATATTCGGATTTTTATATATTAAATAATTGAGTAAAAAATCATCAAAATTTCTTGACTTGCTATTGCTGAGGCTTTGCGTTCGCAATATCGTGCTAGATGTGTCCGTGGAAACAGTGCTGAAACGTTGAATATGCGAAATACTCGAATAATTCTCCACATGTTGGGAATGTTTCCTGACGGTAGCAAAGATTACGTTTACGCAATGAAATGCATACCAACAACACACACGATTGAATTACTTGATAAACGCAAACCATCATCACAAGCGCAGAAACCTTAAATGGATTTATAGAATGATAAAAGCTCTCTGTTAAGGGGTAAGGTTGTCATTTAAATTGTGAGAATTCGAAGCCGATGGATTTCGAAACAAAATTTAATGAATATTTCATATACATATTATAAAAAATAAACAAATATTCGTAGAAAACAAAGAGTATTAGCCAAGCTTAAGTCGAATATTGTGATAGCCACCGCTAATTTATGTTGCAATGAGAAAAGCGACCAAAAACGATGTTCGTTACATCGTATACTTTACCCAACGACATGTTATTAGCAACTGAGGCACAAATACACATTGGTGTATAAAAATATCCGTTATATCATGTGCTTTCTCAACTTTGTAGCGTATGAACTGAATAAGCGTGAACTTAGCTATCAAGCTAAATATTTAGCCTTATTTAAGTTTAGTCTTGTCTACGTCTCGGTGTACGACAATGGTGGAGTAACGAAGGCAACTTTGCTTTAGCTGATTTCGGATTTTCGGGTGGAGACTACATTTGGGGCAAATAAAAATTTACTAAGTACCGTTACATTTTTTTGATCTGCTAGTTCGAATAGTCAAAGTGAGGCTTTAGATCGTCCTTACAAAATTTGCAACATATTTTACTAGTACCTGTCGCCTAACGTTGGTACGCGTTTAGCTTATTTTCAAATTTCAATATATATGCATATACATATATATATATATGCATATGTACATACAGAGTCTCAATTTTTAATATAAGGTTTGCAGCCATGAGCAGTCTAATTATAGATGCCTGACCAATAGGCGCATGCAGTTAGCATGAATCGAAATAAACAAAAACCACCCATTTGGTTCTAAGGATAAAGAGAATCCAATTAATGGTGCATTCCTAGTAATGGCTGGATGTGGCAGCAATATAAACATTAAGATTTTTATTAATATAATGTTTGTAATGTAATGATTTCTATTAATATAATGTTTTAATAATATCTACCATATGATGGTTTGCAACGAAATCAATTTTAGTTTGACGAAATATGACCAGGAATAGCTTTAGCTTAAAAATAAAAAAAGATTTTTCTTTACCTTTCGACCCGCGCCTGTGCATCACATCTATTTCAAACATAAGTTTATGGTTTCTAATTAGAAATGAATTTTCACCAACCTTAGCTATAGCTGAAAGTCCCAACGTATACCAATATAACACAAATACAGATATGCTGTTACATGTATGTTATTACTAAGACGATATACAACGAACACAGGCAAAAACAAAAGCATTGATTCAACGCATTGTAAAGCACATCCAATACGAACATGGCTTTAAGAGAAGATTTTCAACTACAAAGAGACTAAATTTTGTGCTTATGCGAAGAGAAAAAGATAGATTTTGCGAACTTAATGATGCCGGCCGGCAGTCACAGAACAAGTACACAATATTCAAAATGAAATTTATATTGTATGGGTTTTGCTTTGAGTAGCGGTATTTAAATTTTATACATATTATTTCAAGACGGTTGACACAATTTCTATAATATATATAAAAAAAAAAAAAATTTTTTTTCCAATAAAAGCGAGAATCGTCCCAAATTTCCAATATCATGCGACAAATCTTTGGTTTGGAAAATAGTTTTAAATTTTTTTTCTTTAATAAAGTTTAAAAAGATTATTCTAATCTAAACAGAACATTATTGGCAATTGGACTCACAGTCTAAGGCATAAAGATGATAGCGTGTACTTACCTTACATTTGAAGTATATTTAAACATAGCCAAATGTAGATGAACGTTGAGCAAACAAAAACTTATAACCATCTCTGACAAGAAATTACTTAGACGCTATATAAAACCAAACGAGCACGCAATTAAAAAGCAAAGGAAACAACAAAAAAAGAAAAAAAATCAAAAAATAATAGATTTTCACACTTGATGGGAACAAACGCGCAAAGACCACCGAATTCTCCGATTATTAAAAACAAATTTGCTTACACACACAAGCACAAACAATGACTTTCGTAGGACAAGTGCATGTGCCCTGTCGCATATAAACGAGCACAAGCACGACAAAACAAGATAAAATATTTTGGATATAAGAAACCTTTGCTTTTATTATATGCTTTAATATGATTTCATTTTAATTATTTACGAGCTTCAAATTGGAATTTATTCGTACACTACCGTAATAACTGCAATTCCGATTTGACCGTATGTCTGCTTGACTCTTTAGCAATTTTTGCAAACGAAATATTTTCTCTCCGTACACACTTAACGCGCTAAAAATATTAAGCAACAAATTTCCATATTTTGTTAATCAATGTGTTTTACATTTCACAACTTTTTCGAACTAAAATTTTTGACCGTCAATTAGTGTACGTGAACTTTAGCGAAAAGGATTTACTAATGTGATCTTGGCTCAGCATTGCCAGCTTACAAAGTTTATTAATATAATGTATTTTAGTTATACAGTATTATTATTTCTAGTTATACACTGTAGCAGTGTTGTCTACTTCTATTTAGCGATTTTGATTTAAAAATCGATGAAAGTAAAACGCTAAAAAAATTAAATCAAAGACGAAGATTAGTAACAGATGTATGTTGTTAGAGATTTCAACAAATTAGTTTCTCTTATATATAGGAGATTTTATTTATGCATTTGCTGAAGTCTGGACACGAAAGCAAAAGAAAGAAAGGAAATTGGGAAAGGCCGAAGATAAAAATAAAGGTAAAGATAAAATATAAAAATATGTTTTTTTTTTTGTTTTAATGGTATTTTCATCGAAAATGATTTCATATAAACAATCACCTCTGGAGTTTTATAAAAATTGATCTCCGAGACGTCAATTTGCAGCCACTTTTCCATATAAATTTGAGTGTTTGGGTTTTTTATTGGAATAAAGAAATGACTTGACAAAAATCTGTCCAAAAGAAAGTCTAATAGGATTCTATCGTACCATCTTGGTAGCTAGCTGATATTGACGTTTCTCCAGATATTCTCCGAATAAATGGATTACACCGCGAGATGGTATCTTATTACGGCAATCCGAGTCGAGTCCGAGTCGAAATCATTTTTATGGCATTCATGCCATAAAAAAATCAAAATTTGTGTTTTTGTAGCGTTCGTAAGCGG
>KK502819.1:55124-65145 GCA_000688735.1 Glossina austeni
CCCACACATGTGTTAGTGACATGTGTTAATTACAGTTAGGAGATTGATTTTTAGTCCTAATTTCATTTTAAACTATTGCATGTTGTACTTAGGGATTGAATTTGCACTCTACACTAATTTTAGTTCATTTTTGTAATAAAAATGAATTTTTTTTTAAATTTATTCCATTCCATTATTAATTTTTTTGCAACGGTTCTCTGAGAAAATATTTGGAGTTTTTCATTTCACACGATTTTTTAAACTTGTAGAACATATCCCCAAATTTACCCTAAGTTGCATATATTTTTACACGATTTTTTTTACACGGATTTTTAAGGAACACATCTACACTGTAAAAAAAGATGTGATATTAAATTTTGAACGAGTCTTTAATTTGGTTTTTTTGTCCCATGCCATCATTTTAATCAACAAGAACAAATTAACAAAAAAAGATATTGAAAATTATTGTCTATTCAGTGTTGGAGAATATAATGAAATAAGCTCGCATAATTTATTATAATAATTGTGGACTGACTACTAAATCGAATCAATATCTTATGTATATGGCATAAAGGTATACAATTTTTTATGCCTAGTATGCAATGAAAAAAACCCAATCAATAAAAATTCACAAAAGGAAAAAAAGAAACAAAAAATTGTAAAATTAATATAAATTAATGAATTCATGCAAAAAAGAAATAAACCATATTTCTATGGTTATGCATATTATATTTAAATTTACGCTTTTGTATCTAAACACTTAAGCGTGTTTGTTAACTTTACTGTTCTTTTTGTAAGCACGGTCAACATCGGACGTGTATATATAGCGTAAACAACTAAGGCTATCTGCAGATGTTTGCATTTCAAAAAGCAATATAATTAAAATATAAAAATTATTTTTACTTCATATTAAAGCATCATCAGTGTAGTGGAGTGAGGTCTCTTTCAAGGACTGCGAAAAGTACTCAGCAAAACGACAAGTGGTCTCCAGCAAGAACTCAAAGGCATATGAACCAGTAAAAATATGTTTCTACAAAAATCGCACAAAAAAATCTACTTTTACCCACTTTTATAGAGAATGACACTGCGTAAAACGTTCAAAGCAAGATATCGGATGCTTACCTCTCGGTATCACAAAGTATTGACGTTTTATATAGCTGACGATTGGCGAAAAGATGAAGATTTAGTTTTGGTGACTAGTTTTGGAAGAGTTTTTAAGCAAAGCATTTGCTGAAGACAAAGGAAGTTCAACTGTGGAATTCAAAGGAAGCAAGAGCCACCTTAAAGGAGTGACGTGGTGTCACTCTAGTTTCTGTAAACAAGTTCCAGTAAAAAATTTCTTTGTAATCAGTTTTCTTGAATATGCTAAATAAAATCTGCTCTATTACTCCAATCCATTTGTACGAACCTAATTGTGAGAAATATTTGGGAGCAAACATAAAATCGAAAGAAGGCATAATACACTCATCAATCCATTTCATCCAAATCTAAATTCATCTCGCATGATATGTTATTAATCGATTTGTGCTGACATTTTTCTCTTTGATAGAAATTCTAATCGATTGCATGGTATAAAAAGGTAATAAATTGCAACAAAAAACTTCTGAGATAAATTTCAAGTCATTGGTTTCCTTTGTTTGTAAATTGGAGAGACATTAATAATTTTAGAAATTGTCGCCAATTAATTTGCAAAATTAATACCTTTGTCAAATTCTAATGAAAAATGAATTCATCCTTCAGATGCATTGAAAATGTAAAGGAAGTATTATTGTGATGGAGTAATGGCATATTCAAAGCCTCCTCAAGAGCTCAATCTTTAATAAATATATTAAGAAAATGAACAAACTCAATACTAGGCAATCGGTGGCTAGCTAGCTTGCAGTTTATTTGGAAAAATTGCTCGAATTTTTAAGAAGATTTTGTAAGTGCCTTGTTTGTCCCCTCGTCAGATCCCAAAACAACTAAATTTTTCGAAAACTACGTCATACCTAAATGACTGACGGGATGCTTTGTTTGAGTCACAAGAATTTGATGAGGAGGCCTAGATTTATGTTTACAATTCAGGTGAATCAAAAACCAGAAACTCACGTCAAAGCAAGTCACAAATCGAAACACTTTAACGGCGAAGCCTATGTCGTTACAAAGATGCACTAAAAACGAAAATATTCACGTTAAAGACAATGTAAAGACAATCAGTTTTCTTCGATTATAGATCGTATTGTATTATCAAAGAATTCCTTCCAGGGAATCAAGCAGTTATTGAGGAACATTAACCAGGCGACTGTGCTTTTCTAAGAAACATCTAGATTAATAGCAAGGCATTTCTTCCTTTTTCTACCCCGACAAAAATCAACCTATTATCTCTCCATCTACGTTGTATTCACTCTTGATATGGCTCGAACAGATCCATTTCTTTTTCATGGTTAAAGAAAGTCATTCTTTGTAATCGTTTGTTA
This sequence comes from Glossina austeni, assembly GCA_000688735.1. Lineage (NCBI taxonomy): Eukaryota > Metazoa > Arthropoda > Insecta > Diptera > Glossinidae > Glossina > Glossina austeni. The sequence continues at coordinate 57,560 of KK502819.1, forward strand.
AAGTAACTAAGTTAACTGTTTGGAAGGTCACATCGGAAAAGACTAACGACGTGAATGACGATGTTCACGACTGTTGCATCAACCTAATACTACGTTCGACTTATTCAGTGTTTTTTGAATCATTATTGCTACACTAATTGCTTCTCTTGTCGGAAATGGAAGTTCTATGAAAAACAAACTTCCATGATACGTCCAGTATTTTACATTTACTTTAATCAGATTATATTTATATAATAACTATAAAAACTGCTAAAAGGCTACATATAAAAAATCGTTTACGAAACATTCAAACTATTTGTCATTATATCCTATAACACTTCTACTGCAAAGGTATAGTAAGTTTATGCGCATCTATGCAACAACGACTTGAGATAGGCCCACCTTTTATTATATCGATTAATTCACTGACATTTTCTAAATCGACAAGGGGTCACTTTCTGAATGGATCTAAGCTTGTCTATCCGTCCGTCTGTCCGTCTGTCCGCCTTGTTTTCGTATATTCGATCTAGAGATAACAATTTTGAGATATTTGGAGGAAATTTCACCGTACACCGGCATATTTTGGCCCAATGATGAATACTTTGTGAAAGTGAAAGTCATTCCTATCCATCGCATCACTCCTATCCAGCCCCATTTTAAGAAGTCCTTATATGAGTAACTTTATTAAATGAATTGGTGTAGGGTATTTAATGTTGCGCCGCCTTTCACTTTAGTGTGTTCACATGTTTTTAAATGAAAATAATTTCGAAAAATTAAAAATGAATACAAATTAAATTATAATTAAAGAGTTTTTTTGTGAAGAATATAAGCGTTGACGGCCATTATGATTATGTTATCGTGATTATGCACGCGATAAAAGCAATAACAGCTTGTTATCGCCACCTGTCATGCTTTCGATTAATTACATGGAGTGAATGCAAATCAAATTTAGTTTTCCCCACTGATATATTAGATTGCGTTTGTTGCGTTTAAGTAAATTAAACAGAAGTATACGAGGTGCGTTCAAAAAAAAGGAGATAATTTGAATTTTCTTCCTTTTTTTTTTTGCTATGTTTGCATGCCTCCAATATGTGCTGTTTTTGATAGATATAAGGGGTAGCCGTGTGTCATTTCTTGTTCGTAATTTTTTTTGCCCAAAGACAACAGGGTAATAATGGCTCCGCCATTGTACCCACCAGACACGGCCCCCTGCGACTTTTTCCCCTTCCCAAAACCGAAAGGACCTATGAAAGGACGCGTTAAGGAGAAAAAAACGCATCCTTGGAAAAACTCAAGGCCGTAACAAAAACGCTGATATCAAAAGTATTTCAGGGGTTGGACAAAGCACTGGCACAAGTGCATCATATCTAAGGGCGATTACTTTGAAGGGGACAAAACATATATTGACGGATAAATTAAAATTCTTCGAGAAGAATAAAAAAAGTCATCTTTTTTTTTTTTTGAACACACCTCGTATGGAAATATCGTGTGCGTTTACATTCAAATTCCTTTTCGCACTTACAAAAGCATTCTTTTAAGCAAATCTTGTAATTAATTTACTTTAATTAATTTTTATTGCTGTTAAGAATAGCTTTGTTTAGTAGAAAGCGTTTTAATTAAAAATTTTATTCCATCAAATCTGTTCAAAATTAAGGGGAGAGGGTATTGTCACAAAGTTGAGTTACGCCTTCTCCTTGATATACCTCAAGGTATACGTGGATAAGCACACAAAGCTCTCGTGTAAATGCGTTAATTTCCGTCAAATTGAACTGAATTTTAATGAGGTTTTTGCTTAAGCTAGTAAAGTGAAAATAATAATTAAGAAAATTTGACGTTGCCTTCCTTCCCCCTTATGCGAAGACACGCTTTTGACACTATATGCTTAAAAACTTCACTACTGCTTTCAGCCACCGTTTTCAGCAGTTTATGAGCTTGTGTTTCTTTTTATAACTCCGACAGATTTATTGCGAGGCTAGTAAGAAAATTATATTCTGCTGGGGTCGAATTTTGTGTACTCATCAGGCTTCTCTTAAAAATATTTTGCAAAAAAAATGAAATGTGAATATTGGGTGGGTGGGGCCGTTTTTATTACATTTTACTACAGCCACTGTAGAATCTTACATAGACTAGATTGGTTTATACCTTACACCACTTGTGGTACAAGGTACATTAAGTTAGTACGGTCGTATGTAACACGCAAAAGGGCTTACGGTAGATCCACCTTTTATAATACCGATCGATTGATAATCATTATCTGAATTTATCTAAGCCTGTCTGTCCGTCTGTCCGTCTGATGTTGATCCATGTAAATTTGTGTTCAAGCTATAGGTCGCAATTTATGAGATATTGCGATGGAATTTGTTACCAAGGACGAAAGCTGTTGAAAATGGTTGGGATAGGTGTACTTTCTTGACCATTCCCCATTTAACGCTCTATTCTGAAAAGTCGCTATATGGGAAAAAAATGGATTTTTCAAAATTTATCGGCAAAAGTAGCTAAGTGGTAGTATTTCGGGCTTTGGACCGGCTGTGGCAATTTTTGAATATCTTCGCATATAGAAAAAATTGAAGTTCATACAACAAAAGGGTATAATAGAAAATTCGCATAAAAAAATTAACTGTGCCAAATTTAGATCATCTCGGCCTACTTAAGGATTTTCACGAAAATTGACCTTTTATGGAGCAGACAAGTCTAAGTTTTCATATGTGGTGATGAAAATTGGCCCATAATATTATAGTAATTTCGTACAAAAATGAACTCTACATAATTTGGACTATCTACGCCTATTTTTGAGTACTGCCCTATGTAATGATTAAACTTGCACTACATTAGATTGCGCTTTGGGTCCGCAAGATTCCGAACGAACTTCCAGAGGTTATATAGTCTTGGTTAGTGTCAGTCGTTTATCATGTTTATGTGTGGGCAAATCTCGCCGTCTAAGTAATTCCTGTAGTAAATCGCCTGCAGGTCGGAAAGATTAAGATATGTTTGCCAAGTTTGGTAGCTCTTTCAAATCGGTTGGTATTGAAAATGGGCCAAATCAATGAAAGGACTCATGTACTAATGACCAGTGCTTATAGAAATGCTTTCAGTCGTGAGAGTTTCAACGACAGGCGTTGATACGAAATGCTACTCAGAAACATATAAAGCCTTTTTGTCGTCTCCTCTGACTTTCTGGATACTACAAATGGAGAAAGAAATTCCGTTCATCTTTATTGTTTGACGGTATGAGAAAAAGTCGTTTAAACTAAAATTCTACGTTTTCTTTTCTTTCCTTTTCTTGCGAAGGATTTATAAGAATTTTTTTTAATCCCTATCTCTTTCTTTGTATTGTTTTAATTTTTAGACTTCACCCATTACTGTGCACGATTTTCAAACAAGTACAGAGTCTAATATTTCATTAAGAGGTTAGTTGATGATATTCTTCAACTTTGTGCGCTGTCTGTGGTCGACAGTGCGTTGAGCAGATTACTATTTTAAAAGATATTCGCATATATATATATATATACATGTCTGGTAGGTTGGCAAGAAAGAAACTTGGATATCTTCTTTCGTCTCGCTCTTTCGCTTACTATATATAATGAGTTTTGAAAAGAGAAAAAACATTAAAGAAATATTCGGTTCAACCAGAGGTAACTAACTGAAAAGATGGTACAAAATTTTGTTCAAAATTCAAATTACAAGACTATTGCGGACATTTTTTGTTTCTGTTATGCATGTAGTAACGCTGTTGATTGAACAGCAATTTGATTGCTTGCCTTTTTCATTCTCATTATTTGTTAATAGTTTCTTGATATGACGTCGCAATCTCTCAAATGCTTGCAAGACAAAACCATATACAATTCTGCGTTTTTAAGTGAATATGCGCTATGGTGTACATATAGGCGAAAATAAAGTGTGAAAACAATTACAAAAAGGTATATGTGGATGTCAGAAATATATTTTCATCTTTTCTTTTCATCGTTTTTTTCACACTGAAAAAATTTAAATTTCATGTCCGGCTTTTAAGTCCATCTTCGACAAAATTTTGATGAAAATGCTACTTAACACCGTTACTGCCGTTATTCATAACAGAAATGCAAAAAGTCCGCAATAAACTTCTAGTTTTTGAATTTTGAATAAAATGTTGTGACGTCTTGTTATTTCGTTGTCTCTGATTCAATCCTACATATATCTGCCTCTTTGTGTCTTCATTCATCCTTTGATTGTGTTTTGTTCGTTTTCCAAGCACTCAAATAAATTTGGTATAAACTTTAATGCGGTTGCACACTTACTGGTCAGTAATTGAGTTTACTGTCTAACTTCACTCTCCTAGACTTTATAGTTTTGCGGATAAACATTTTAAACACGTAGTATATTACGTGCTATAAACAGTTATCGAGGATAGTAATTTTTTTTTCTTTTTTTTTTCTTTTTTTGCAATAAATTATAGAAATATTAATAACTTTCAAAAAGTTTGATAGTTGAAAATTTCTTCTTATACCTTACAGCGCTTATAGTGAAAGGGTATGTAAAGTTTGAATGGATGTATGCAACTTCCAGAAGAACTTGAGATAGACTTCTCTTTTATTACACCTATCAATTCAGAAGCACTCTATGAATCAACTTAACTTTTTGTGTCTGTCCGTCCGTCGTTCCATCTTGTTTTCTTATATTCAACCTATAGGTCGCAATTTCGGAACTATTTGCATGAAATTTTCTACACTGGCGTGTTTTGAACCAAAGACGAACGCTGTTGAAAATGTTTCAGATCGGACCACTTTTTCGACAACTTCCTATGGAACACCTATGCATACACAAGGTGCGGATTTTAAGGTGAAGCCTTACATACTTTTTAGAAAATGACGCTGATCAACGATCGTTACTGGTCCACTCGATAACCCACTTATTTCTACCTAAATTGGATGATATTGATGCGATCGACATCTGAGTTCAACCACATGGTGCCACATGGCATACACTTTGTGAGATAATTCAATTAGTGCATGGAACATTTCCTGGTTTCGTTAATCAACCTTCGTTGGTCACCTAGATCGTGTTATCTGATATTGAATTATTTTAAGGGGGTTATTTGCAGCCAAAACCCTATGAGATTGAGGGCGCTACCATCCGATCGTTGAAGAAGGAGACTCGACACTGCATCAGCGAAATTCAGTCACCTTTATGCTAAATGGTCACAGAAAATTTCGATAGAAGGGTGTGCAGTTTACATATAACCCCATTCCATGTACATTATAATGATATGCAAGTAATTCTGATTTCTATTTAGTTCATCTTACTTACAAAGTACAAATAATGTATTTAGGTTATTACTTTATGCACTTATTTAATTTCTTCTTCTTCTTTGCGTTTATTTGCGAGTATGTTGCTATTCACAGTTAAATGATAGTACAAATACGGCGTTGTTCTTCTCTCGATTGAGACACTTTTTTCGATTCGATATCAGTCGAGGTGAATAAACTCACAACTGTCGAGAATGATTGTTGCACTGAGGACGCATTCGTTAGCGAGAACCATGAACTGGTCACAGTGCACTGTTATGGAATTCACACATTTGATAAAATAAGTTTGTATGAAAATTACCCGGTTTTGCAGGAAACGAACTTCATAAAGTAAAGCCACCTGACGATTGGCGAAGGGATGAACAACGGTTTCCTGGAATTTCTAAAAAAAAAAAAAAAAAATTTGTAAATATATTATAATTAAATTTGCCATTGATGACTAGTTTTCAAAAGCCTTATAACCAAAGGATTTCGTGAACACCTGCTGATAGAATTGGGACATTTGAAGGAAGAAGTCCATCAAGTGTACCACTACAGTGGTTCCAAGTGCAAAAATTCTAGTTTCTGCAAATAAGTTTCTCTAAATAATTTCTTTATAAATAATTTTTCTAAAGCCATTTCAAGGACTAAAAACACTATAGTGAGCCACGTCCCCCCTTAAATACCTTGCACCACATCACTTAATACAGTTATTCATAAACGATATTTTTAAAATAAGCCTTTATATGAGTAGTGGTGGAAAAAGTCGTCCGATCCGAAAGATTTTGAACAGCGTTCGTTCTTGGGACCATAACACGTGGATGTACCAAATTTCATTAAAATATCTTAAAAATTGCGACCTGTAGATCGAACAGGAGAGAACAAGATAGTAAGGCGGACAGACAACTTCAAATAGATCCACAAAGTGATTCTTAATCGATCGGTATAATGAAAGCTGAGTCTATCTCAAGTCTTACTGGGTATTACGTACGCCCGTACAAGCTCAATATGTCCTGATAAAGTGAAGATTAATAATCCATAAAAGTTAATGTGAAAGCAATTCCGAGATGGCTTTGACCCCAGCGTAGGTGCAGTGTATGCCCTGCATTGCAAACATTGTGGGGTATAAAAATACTAGAGGAAACCTGTAAAGGAAGTCATTTTAACAGTAAGTAAATCGTAAAGCATTTTCCTAACAATGCGCGTGCCAACTTGCTAAGCGTGACACGTTTTATATCGAGTTTTGAGTAGAAGCTCCTTAGATTATTTTTACAAAATTTTACTTCAATATCTACCAGTGATTGTAGATTAATTTGTGTTATCGCTATGTAATTGTGGATCGAGTGAGTGCATTTTCGATAAAGACTGTGTCTTTCACTACAGCGAACATTCCAATAACATACAAACAGACGGACGGTCGGACATGATTACACCCATTTCCAAACTTAGGCTGATGGCATCCACTTTATGGGTCCTTCTGAGCATAGTACTCTGCCTTTCTTCGATTTTCGATCTAAAAGCGAATTTGTCTTCGAATGCATAATAAAAAGTTGCTTTTTTGGCCAAAGGAGTTCAACTATTGCTTCCAAATATTTTCGGGATAGAGCTTTTCTACAAAATTTCGTTACTGCTTTTAAGAAGAATCGAAATTAGATTCTTTCTCCATTCAGCTTTTCTCGAGTCGTCCCGGTGTTCTTATTATTTCAAACGATTCGACACCAACTAAGAGGCAAACAACATTCGTTTGTTCTCGGCCTAACACTTCTCGTATGTGTGACATTGTTTTTTGACTGCATAATACTGCATAATAACAATTTTTTTTTACAGTAAACAAAGTGTTTTCTGTTAATATAATTAAATTGAATGGTCGTAATAATGTTAAGTTGATTGGAACATTTTATAGATAAAATGCAAGTGCAAAAGATCTCTTGTGAGTTCATATAATTAAATTGTGCACAATTAATTATCCGCATGCTGTTGTTAGTGTGCGGTAAAAGTTGCTAGTAAATGCACATAAAAGGTTACAAAACATTTCCCCTTTACAATGCCTTATTATAATAATAATTAGATTACAAATAATCCCAAAAGGGTAATAAAATTGTAGAAACAACAAGCAACTGTTATAGGTTGTTTCTTATTTTAAATATTGCTTTCTCATCGCAAAATGAAATTGAATTGTATTCATATCTAAATCTTAGCTCATAGTTAAATACAAATGCCGACAAACGCAAAAGATCTCAATAAGTGCTTGCCAGGGATACAAGTTTTCATGACAGTTACGAGTCTCGCAAAGATGTAAATATATGTATATATATATATATATATATATATATATATATATATATA
>KK502819.1:76171-120981 GCA_000688735.1 Glossina austeni
CCAAGTGTTTAGCTAAACTAAAAACAATAACAACTTTAACAAAACTTAACAATTCGTGTTAAGTAAAATTTAAAAAACTCGTTAAATCAAAACAAGATGTCGCAGAACCATCAGATTAAATTCGCATTTTAATCGCAATATCACTATTGCATTTTCATTTTACGAATTTTAAATTTGTCCATCAGGACATAAGTAAAGAATACGCTTTTATAATTTATAATATATAAAATATATCACTTGGTACGAGAATCGTCATCAATGCAGCGACGAGGTAATCACACGCGAACCCAAAAGGGCGTGGAGCTGTTATTTTAAGAAAGATTATAATTGTAGAGCTTAATCAATTTACAAACTGCACTAAAAACTACTTCACTTACACACTTTCTTATTATAAGTAAATGGCAAATTTCTTCCGTTTGCAGTCTTTTTCCATTTGTTATAAATTTTCATTTTTTTTCCATGAATAATAAGCATATAAACAATTTTTGCAAATTTGTTTTCCTTTTTTTTCGAAGTTATTCACAAAATACTCATAAATGCTTGTTTTGTTTGTTTATTTATCAGAGAGAAAAGCCAGCTGCTCTTTTCCGGTTTTTGACAGCCACAATTAAATATAAATAAAAATGTACTTTTTTTTCTGCTTTTTCATTTACATATGAATGACAACAACGAAATTGACAGGCAAATTTTACGCGATTAGGATAAAAACGTTCATCATCTATCGGTTTGGTCGCGAACGATAGTTAACTTTCAAGTAAGTGATTGCCCCCCCAAACATTCGCCGAAAGTCTGATACAACTTTTTTACTTGTTATTATGACAGTTTACTCATGTATATTTATAAAAATTCCCCAAATTTCTTTCTAGTGTTAGATCCTTCTTTGAGCAAGAATGTTCAAATCGATTTGATTGGAATGCTAAACAAAAATAGCGAATTTGGTAAAGATCGATTTGAAGTAAATTGGGCATATGAAGACATTAAATTCGGGATCTAGCTTTTTTAAACAGCAGGCTGATTATTCTTCTTCTTTTTCTTCTTGTGAGACTCAGCAAATCAAGGTCTGATAACTAGCTGCTTTGTGGTATTCCAAAATGAACATTTGCTTTGCCTTTGTGAATAAAAAGTTTATAAAAAAATTCATTTCAGTTATGCTTTCCCTATCGAATTATCATCTTTAAGCATTTCTTTATATATAGCCTCCATTTGATCACTCTGCAGTAGCTTTATGGGCTTACAAAATGCTTTTCTGCAATTGGAATAAGCAAAATAAACCGTTCGATGGCAAAGTTTTTGTAAAATTTTTCCACTGTGTCGATCCTCAAGCGTTGTCTACCAAAAATTCACACCATCTCGAGCGTTCGTTTAGGAGTTATATTGATCTTAATGGCGTTGCTTTTGTTATTTTCTAAGAAACGAAAAGATTCGCTTATCATGACCCATATGCGAATTAAACTTAATATCGCTCACCATTTGCAATGCCGTGGTGAAGACTTCCCCCTCATTTGCAGATTCGTCATCTCATTATGCATTTGAGGAAGGCGAAGGACTAGAAGTTTTTTCGGTCGTTAAGAGCCGCAAATTTTACCTGACGTTGACCCGCCATTTTTTTTTTTTTTTGTAATTTCACCAAAATTGTTTCATTATTTAAAAAAGCCGAACCGCATTTATTTCATGTTTACATAATTTTGAGTAAAAGAAATCATATGATTTGCGAAAGTGAAGCCAAGTCAGCTAATTCTAGATGAATTCTGCACTGTTTCGAAATAGAGAGAGACGGAAACATAAATATATGTACGGTAGCTCAATAAAGTCAAGTGTAATTGTGGGTTCATTAGTTACAATTCCGATAATATTTCGATTTTCATGCTCTCTAAGATTGTTGGTTGGCCTGATCGGTGCTTATTTTCCGTGGTATTTTTGTTATTTTACTTTTTTTTAAATAACTTGGATACTTCTTAACTTTGTAATCACATTTCCAACCTCCTGAGTAATTGCTTTTATAATCTGTGACATTTTAAGGAAAAGAAGTAAAGAAATTCCCTTTAATTGATAAATTATTGTTTAAATGTACGACAACATGTACAAAAAACGAACTACCGTTAACTAAGGATGATTTTTTTCGATTCATCTGTTGATATGTTATCGCTGTAAGTGAACTTTTTGATGTTTTTTTATGCAATTAAAGGGTTCGGAGCCTCATATCCATTATATATTAGGGTTACCCATAAGTAATCAATTATTCAGTCAATTCGATAACGACGCCTTAAAATGTCTAGTGAAGTCCGATCCATGGTTAACTATACAGGAACTATCAAGAAGCCTTGGGTCTACCTGGTCCACCGTACAAAGGCATTAAAAAACAAAATTGGCAAGGTACATGCACAAGGTAAATGGATTCCACACCTGTTGTCTGTGACCAAGAAGATCTTCGGCAAACAATTTGTAATTCTATGCTCATCAGACTAAACAGAGATCCATTTTTGTCTAGGATCGTAACTAGAGATGAAAAATGGATCCTTTATGATAACATAAAACGATCGAAACAATGGTCGTCTGCCAACGGGAGACCTCTTCCAACCCCCAAAGCAAACCTATCCCTAAGGAAGGTGTTATTGTGTATTTGGTTGAATTGTGAGTGTACGAATTATTGAAACCTGGGGAGACAGTTACTGCTGACCTCTATTGTCAACAATTACAACGGTTACAGTCCGCACTCACAGAAAAAAGACCAGCTTTAGCGAACAGAAAAGGTGTGATACTCCAACAAGATAATGCCCGTCTTCATGCAACGAAGATTACTGAAGAGAAAATTAAGCAGTTAGGCTGGGAACTTTGACCGCATACTCTCCATACTCTCCAGACCTAGCATCGTCGCACTATCATCTGTTCAGGTCACGTTACGAAATAAAAATTTTAATTACTTATCCGATGTCCAAACGCATCTTGAGTTATATTTTAAGTCACGCGCACCCCACTTTTTCAAGAGGGGGTTGAACTTTTGTCTATGAATGCAAAATAATTCATTACTTATGGGTCCTCCTAATGTATATTTTTGTAACCAAGATACAGAAGCCGCAATGTCATCGAATTTACAATTCTCTTGTTATTTTTCAGATATATATATAAATATATATATATATTCCCGGGGATAAGTGCACCACACTTTCCATTAATGAGTTTACACAGATAAAAAAAGTTTTTGAGCGGGTCGCGGCGTTTTAACTGAATTGTTTTTCGCTGCCTCGTTGCCCGATACCACGTTACAATTATTTGTAAAATAATTGTTTTTTTAGCACAAAGAACTGGAACCGAAACGGGAATTGGATTGATTGAAAAGTTGAAAAACTTTAGATCTGACCAATTAATATATTTTCTGGATGACTTATTTATGTTGTTGTTGTATATCAAAATATTATTACATTATTTTCATAAACATGAGTGTAAGTATGAGAGATACTACTATCGTTTACAAAATCCAACGCACACACGACAGGAACAACAGATGCTCTTATGTGGTCAAAAAACCAACTATTTGCTGGTGCCCACTATAGCAGGTTGAAAAGTTTTTCGGAAATAGATAAAAACGAAATTGCGTGTTTGTTGCAAAACAACTTCCTGCTGGTCTAGCCCATGCTAGCTGTAACAGTTGCTATGGAAAAACATTATACGTTAACGTTTGATGAGTTTGGCTTTTTTTGGGGAGTTTTTTGTTACAATTTCTTCTTTTTTTTTTTAGAGAATTCGTCCATTTTATTATTAATTTTATTGCATATCAAAAATTCTAAACAGCAGTTTCGAGGGTTAAACACTTCTGTAAGTTGAAAAAAAAGTTAACCTACCTTTGATCCTTTAAATTCATTTGGAAATTTTAAGCAAACATATGTAGAAAAATCCTAGCCACAGTCGAAAAAACTAAGTTGTACACTTTGTTAAGTAAATAAACAAAAAAATTTTCTCTTTAAATAAAATGCAATCAATTTTTTGCATTCGAAGCATTTACAAGTCTTTAAGGTAAATTTCAACAGGGTTGCATGTAGAGTGCTATTAGCGAAATCTTTCTATATTCCTCTGGCTTTGTGGCTGCAACAAGCTTGTAGGATTTTAAGAATTCTTTCTTGGCGTTTTTAAAGTCCCATAAAGAATCCAACGTTCTTTGGGTATTTTTAATAAGTGGAACATATTTGTACACCGTGAAGAAGCTGAGGAATTCTCAACTATAGGAAGGTAAAAACAACGGCCCAATTTTCCATTAAATCTTCGGGAGTATCATCCACGCCCTGAAAACTTAAAATTAGAAATGCCAAGATATCCTGATTTGGATGTGGTAAACCATTAACTGCATGCGTCAGATCCCTGGCTATATCTTCTTCAGACGTATTGAGTAAGGCAATAAAAAAATTTCTCGGCAAAGCATTGGGTATCAAAGGTTCACTCAAAGAGCGTAAAAAATCTTTAATGCATCCACGGAGAACAAGTACACAAATGTTGCCCAGATAGGGTGCACTTTTGCTTTTTAGAAGACGTTCTTTGAAGACCTTTACCTCACCGCTCGGAGCGAGGCACGCGATGGTATCTCATGTACATAATGAGCAATTAAAGCTGAAATCATTGGAGACACTGGCGGAATATAATCAGCAGAATAGACCATTGATAGGAATACGTGGAAGGCAGGAAGTTGCTAAATTTTGGTGGCTATCAATGAGACAACGCACGGGACAGTCGCGGCAACGAAAGCCGATCATGTTAAAATGTCTTCTTTTTTTACAATTGATGCATATCTGAGAATTTCAGCATTTTAATTGTCTTTGTAGTTACTGAAGTTATTGGTGGTGATGTGGTCCGACTAAATACTGCTTTTTGTGGTGTATAAATATCATCAACACATTCTACATCGCCTAAAGTATCCCTGTAGCGTACTTGTGCTGGTACAGTTTCTATAATACTCTCAACCTGGCCTTTAGGCGACATAACCACTTTCATGTTAGCACCGATGGCTTTTGTGTCCGGCGATTTTCGCCCGACAGATGAAGTATTTGCCGCGCTTAAACGCAATCTTTTATTTCCCATTTACTGAACAGCATTATTAAGGGATGGAGGGCAACCACGTGAAGGACATGCGTCCAAGGAATCATCGTCCGATTATGTTATCGAATAAAAATTGAATTAATTTTACTTCGATATCTTTCTTTTAAAAAGGGGCCTTTCGACTCTCTCTTTTTATTTTTTATTTTTTGCTACATTTCATCGCGCTTATCCACTGCTTTTTTGCGTGCTCTGCTCTCCGTTTCCAATAAACGACGCGCGTGAAAAAATTTTGATTCCATATCGGCGGTCGGATGCAAAGAAGCATCCAACTAATGTTGCAAGCGTCTAACTTCCTTGGCACAAGCTATGCGTCCTAAAGGTCTTTTAAGACTTGCTCCTCTGCTAACCCCCCCGTAAGAATTTATCAGAGACCCAGCAAAGTATATATATGGAGTCTTGAGCAGCATTAAATTCTCGATCGATTTAAGTATGTTCGTTTGTCTGTCTGCATAAAATCTGTTGTAAACATTCTCCTGGCTTCAAAATTAAGCCAACGACTTGTTTGGCAGAAACCTTCGAAGTTCTTGCACGCATATTGATGTGGAAAATGGGCCAAATCGGTCGAGAGACACGCTTCCGTACTGTACCACATTTGCTTTCAACCAGTAATTGTAAGCGCAGAACTCTGATCGCATTTTCGTCATCATATTCAATTCTTTAATTTATTATTTGCTTCTTAACATCGGACGAGCTAAGCAGTAACTTATAAAACTAGCTTTCTGATAATTTTCTCCTTGTTTCATGTACTTTGGATTAGGTCTGTTATCTTATAGACCTATACACCAAATTTTTAAATCCAGTCCTAAGAATTTTTGGTTAGATTGAATTATTTGATGTTTTCTTTTCCTTGAATTTTTGATCCATAAGTTATTTTAGGACTAATCAGTGATGAAATTAATTTTTTTAGTTGGGTTACATGTTGAAATAGGTCGTGTTCTCGCCAACGGCAGCATAAAAACTGACTTTTGTTATATATTTTCAATAAATTTCATGATTTTATTGTGTTCTTGTCTTTGAGTATTAAGAATTAACATGAAAAGAAGATAAATGATGAAAGTGCTGCCAAATTTTGTTCTTTTTTTGTAGCAAATAATCTATCGTTTGCGAAACACACATAATTTAATAACAAAAAAAAAACTTAAGGTGCGCAATTTTTCAAACTTAACTTTCCAAACCATTCATTTAATTCGTTCACCTCAGACTGGAATAAACAAAAATTTTTTTACATCACATTTTCATTTATAAACAACGGAAAAAGTATATGTAATAGTAGTTAAGAGAAATATTGTGACTGAATTTTACAACTCTGTATAACAAAATCTGGAATGTAATCATGTACGAAGAATTTAGCTTTAGCTATTATACTTAACTGTTTGAGAAAAACGGCTGAAAATGAAACTGAAAGTTAACTTTCAGCTACTAGATAACCGCCCTGTTTATTTGATGAAATATCATTGCATGGGAAAACAACAGGGAATTTTGTCAGTGTGTGCGAGACTAAGATAAAACTACCCATTTTCGATTATTTTGTAAGCAAATTCAGCACTAAACATAATGAAGGCGCTTGCATTGTAGCTCATGCGCCTAGTGTTTTCATTGTTCTTGTTTATGAGTAGTTGAACATACATTTGGCATTTTAGTGTCGCGTAAAAATCACAAAAAAAAAAAAACACTGGATCGATGAAAATGCATTCTTTGTGTTCATCGCTTTAGTTTTCTTACCTTTGATTGGCGTATTTGTTTAATATTTTCATTTTATGATTCATTTGATTGATTTGATGCAAGTGGTTAAAGCAACTGGAGTCTTTTTCAGTTCTTTTTCAAAATAAATTGCTGACGTCACTTTGAAAAAATTTGTATATGTATATTTTTTTTTTTTGCAAACAAAGAGAAATATTAATGGCTAAAGAGAGCAAACATTTTAATCAGGGCGATTTTGTTTTCGCTAAAATGAAGGGCTATCCAGCTTGGCCAGCGCAGATTATAAATTACGAGAAAAAAAAGTACGTTGTATACTTTTACGGCACTGGTGATATCGGATATATGAAGGTGACAGATTTGTTCCAATATCTGCAATGCAAAGAGAAGCTCGTGACAGAGAAAACCATGAAGCGTAAATCATTTCGCAAGGCAGTTGAACAAATAGAGGCCGCGTTAAATGGAGAGGACATAGCACATAAACTCTTCCTTGGCATTTTGAATATCAACACATTGAGTCACATTACAGCGGACACGCTTACGCCCAGTAGGGCCAGTGAAGACAAATCTGTTCAAACGCCCATTAATAATTTTGTGGATGAAATTACAAGCCCCGAAGATATTCCTGCAGATGTACGCGAAATAACGTCGATTGCAAAAGAACGTAGCGAAGAAGAAGCACAAAATCGAGTCGTAATGAGTCCTCCATCATCAGCAGCAGTTGATGAACAATCAATTTTTGAACCATTTTTTGAATCAGTGATTGAAGAAGAAGAAGAAGATTATTTATTTCATGAACATAAATTAGTGCAGTTGACGCAAGATATAAAAGATTGTTTGGGCCTAAAAAGTGCTGATGTCGATCGCTGTTTGGAGATCCTTACAGAGTATAAAGATCTTCAGTTGAATAAACTAATGCTGTTGCGTAATCCAGAATGTGTTAATACCATACGAGTCTTGCAAAAATATAGAGGTAATTTAAAGTACTGGAATTTAACAGCTGAAGAAGAAGACATTTTCAATGCTAAAGCTGAGATTATATGCAACGAGTGCATATTGATTTATAACAGTTTCAAAAGCATTTTCGAACCTAGATGTAATCCATTCTTTTGGCAGGAATTCTGTGAGCATGTTGAAGCGTACAATAAGACAATTAAACATGCGAATGGAGAAAACCATTATGATGGAAAAGACTTATCTTGCGCTATTTACGAAAAGCAAACAGATTGCGAGTTGGTTGAAGTTGTATCAATAGTTCTCAAATAATGTTAATGATAATTAATATAATTATTTCTTAATATTACTATAGATATGAATATTATTATTGTTAGTTAATATTGTCCGTCTCGTTGTCATTACTATTATCATTATATATTATTACGTATTTTATTTTTTTTTATTATATTATTATTATTATTATTATTATGTATTTTAATATTTTTATATTATTATTACGATATATTTTATGTATTTTTATTCCAAGTATTCACCCTAATGTACTATTCGGAAAAGTCATTTCTTATGCGAAATGTCAACAAATAGTCTATTGGATGAGATAAGTGCTAGATGCACTAAACTTCTACTACCTATGACGGTCGCTTGGTAAGACCTTTCCTTTTTTTTTTTAACTAAAGTAGCAAAAGAGTCGTAATTATCGCCTCCTACTGACTTTTTTTGTACAAAGTAGCGAATTATCTCGCTGATCGTTGAAGAAGAAGTACAAGAATCCTTGTCATCTATTTTTCTGTAATCTATTAAAATTTGCAAACAAATAAAAGGTTTTTTTCTTGAAGCACATCTTTTTTGCCTTTTCTTTTTTGTAATTAATGCTTGCACAAGTTTCTTACTTACAATCGCATAGGATTTTTGTAATATTCATGCTGTAATCACCAAGAGGATCGTGGCCACAACCTTATTAATTCAAAATAAAAGAAGAAGAAGCAAATCATTTAATGACCTCCGTTTCTCATTGTATTATATAAAAAACTGTTGCACATATAAGTGATGGCAGATGGGCCCGTTTGCTAAACAATATTTGAACTTTACTATAGTAATGATTGCCCCAGTATTTCAATTATTCAATTCTGTTGTTCCTACCTGGCAGATATTGCGATGACGTCAGAATATAACAGTCAGTCGGGATGTGTGAGCAGGTATTGCGTAAGTCCAATGGATAAATATTAACATAGCATAGGCAGGGCACTGAAAGAACGCCATATCATCTGGGAAAAGTCTGCAATAGTCGTAGATATTTCACTTGACCTCCTCCTCGGCAAGTTTTAACATAAAATTTTATTTACCTAATTATTATAATACAAGTCGATTCGTATGCTAACGAGTTTTGTGAATCATGCGCGCCAGACTAGGCTCAATAGTCAATCAATATATCAAGACTTCCTGAAGAAAACATCCACAAGAACCCAAGGTGTTTTTCGTGACTATATGGCATAAATTGGAACAGATTAAAATAGATTGGAATTAACCGAAGAAAATAAACATTTGTTTTAACACATTACTGACATTAATGGGATTAGATAGCTTTTGACATTCCAAAATAGGGGCGTTTCACAACAATCTTTTGTTTTATTCCCCCTTTTAATATGTAAATTGCCTAAAGACATCCGTTTCAGAAATATGTCGAGGTGGGGTAAGAAAGGTATGTGTCACGTATATGTCACGATTGGTAGCGAAAGGGTTAAGCGAGGTAAGCTACTACTTTTTCAATATCTCTCAAAGATGTGCGGACATCGAAGAGATGACTTGAGGTGTAAGGCACAGTGTTCAGTGCAAGAAGTATTTCGCTAATGCCATTAACATGATGGGATTCTAAACATTCAAGTATGTTGTGCGTCATAATATTGGCTTTGTTCCCCATGCTTCATTTAATATACTTTAGTAACATGTTAAGAATAATAATTAACTTCGTTGAATGTCATTTTGTTGCTGGTAAACTCCAGTAACGAAATAGTTGCTATTAGCTAATTAGCTTCCATCTCATAGAAAGATGCGAAAGCTTTTGTTTTAGGGGGATTGAGGAAAATATTATTATGACTGGGAAGCTTTTAAAACTTGTCAGTGCTGACACTTTTATCATCATCTTGATCATTATGTTGATTTTACTTCATCCCACGTATGTACTGGCCAGTGAACCTGAAACATTGTCCACAAATATCATGAAAGCACGAGAGATGGAAAATTAAAAATTAAGTACGAATAAATCTCTTTTTACGCGACAGATACGCTCTAAAGAAAAGGGAGTGAAAAAAAAAAATGTCGGCTAAGTGAAAAGATAGTAAATCGGTTTCAGATCTAAAAAAGAAATTTAAAAGTACGATAAAGAATATTAAAAAATTCTTATTAGAATTCACTGAAGAACTTGTTTCGCGCTTACACACATTTCAATGCATTAAATATATTATAAAAGAAAAAATTTGTACTTTGAAAAACCAAAGCGAATCGGGTAAAAAATATATTACGTCTTTGTGTGACTGCATATCATTGCACATATGCGTTCACTTGAACTCTATCACAAACTAAAATTGTAAACAAAAAATTGATGATAAAATAAAAACAAACAAAATGTAACACTCTTCAAAGCTCTTCAAGTTTCATTTCTTAAATAATCAAATTATAAACAAAAGCAAAGAATGCAATTTGACGCTGAACGTCCCCATTGATAATTATGCTGACTATAGCATTAAAAAGTTTTATTCATTAACTTAAGTACAAATTAATGAGTTAACGAAAAGATCGTTCTTTGTCAGATAATCAAACAGAGTTTTTCATTCACTAAAAGTTAGTGACTGACATTTCTAGTCGATGCATTTTGGCAGAATAAAAAAGCTATAAGATCTGGCGTTTTGAAGCCGATTAGCTAGGCTGAACTTGGAACGACCCTTCACACATCTTTATAAGAGGAGACGGCGAATGCCTATCCCAATCCTATTCAGCTATCATCCACACCTTTGCATTACCATACTCTATTCATAATTCGGGGAATCTCACTCATATGCGTATATAATCAGCACAATTTAACTGAAATATGAAAATCGTGTTAAAGCAACACAATTCGTGTAAAAAGACAATCTTTTTCTTCTTGGCTGGTGCTAAATCAAATTTCGTGTAAAAACAATTCGTGCAAAAAGAGAACCTTTCTCTTCTTAAAAGGTGTTAAATCAAACTTCGTGTAAAAACAATTCGTGTAAAAAGAGAATCTTTCTCTTCTTGGCGGGTGTTAAATCAAATTTCGTGTAAAAACAATTCGTGTAAAAANGGTGTTAAATCAAATTTCGTGTAAAAACAATTCGTGTAAAAAGAGAATCGTTTTCTTCTTGGCGGGTGTTAAATCAAACTTCGTGTAAAAACAATTCGTGTAAAAAGGGAATCGTTTTCTTTTTGGCGGGTGTTAAATCAAATTTCGTGTAAAAAGAATTCGTGTAGAAAGAGAACCTTTTTCTTCTTAAATGGCGTTAAATCAAATTTCGTGTAATAACTATACGTGTAAAAAGAGAATTCGGTGTATAAGCAACTAAGACCTAAGAAAGAAATATTAAAGAAAGCGAAAATAGCAGTAAAAAGCACTTAAAAAAAGGCATAAAATATGTAAAATTTTAAAGTTTTATACTTTTTACAAACTTTTGTTGTTATGTTTAGCGGTTACAAGTAGTTAGGGAAAAAAGGAAATTTTAAATTTTACCAAAAATATGAAAGGAACGTTACAAGATTTCGACATATAGAAGAGAAAGTTTCGCTTTTCTGTCTCTTTTGGTGAGCATATGTAGGTTACCAGCTTCCATAATAAATTTAACGAGAATAGTTTTTTTTAAGGTTAGGAGAAAGAAAGTTATAAAATTAGGTGAAGTAAATTAAAAACTCTCTCCATGTAATTATAATTTTGGGTAAAGAAACTGGAATTAGTTTCACTATTCTTTTACCCTATATCACTTAGGGTACACGGGTACATTAGATTTGTGCGACTGTTTGCAGTACCCAGAAGGATTCAAAATAGATCTATCTTTTATTATACTGACGACTTCAGATCACAACGTTCTGAGTCAACCTAAGCTTGTTTGTCCGTTCGTCTGTCTTGATTTTTTTGATGAAACTTAGTACACTGACTTGTTTCGACCTCAAGGACGAACGCTAGCGAAAATTGTTTAGACCGGAGTACATTTTCAACCACTGCCTATATAACGTCTTATTTCGAAAAATCGTTATGTAAGTAATTGGATTAAATAGAGAGTTTTGTCGAAGAAATTCAGTGTTTCATGAAACTCCGTTCGTACATTGATTTACATCGTATTTATGTCTACTACTAAAAAATATACCAGTCCCGTCCTTTCGGCCCTAAGCTTGAGAAACAAACGCAGGTTGCCTACATTCGGCATAAGAATACCATATACACGATGTATACCCAAGCATTACACATATAATGCGCCTCGCTTATGTACGTTCGGGTTATTCCTTTTCAAGCGGTTCTCAATGCGCTAGACGGTACCTACTTCGCTAAAGGCAGGTCATAATCTACTTTTGTCAGGTAGATTCAACGATTAGCTCAACGGACGGGGAGTTTCCATTTCCCCTTCTGTGTAGTGTTACTGTGTAATATGCTGAAAATATTTTTTTAATTCGATGCAGGTCTCCCTCTCTATGTGCTAATCGTACAAATTACTTTGTTTGCAAGTCCACCCTGAGTCTCGCCTCATTTCGAAATGATTTTGCTGCGCCGGTTTGTGCAGAGGTTTGAGATAAGCATCGCCTTATTTAAGAATGAGTGGAGGAGGGAATGGTGGGAGAGGGGAAGGGGGAGGAGGAGGGGGGGGGGGGTTTAAGACATGTTCATACAGTGCATTTTCATCTGTTGCTCGTGGAGTAAACCTTCTCGGTGACGATGAGTGATGTTGTCTTTCTATGTCGTTGGGGTAAACCGACCCGGCAGATGGAAAGTTTCGAAGAAAAATTTCTATTCTTTGTCCTAAACAAAATTTTGATGGGCATAACTTCATTTAGTGAATGTGTTTGCTTAATAAATTCAATTTGAAAAGAAGAGTAACAGACGCTTACATTAATGAATGATGGCTGGGAATACCAATTATGGACAGTAGTCGAAAAGAACAATGCTGTGTTATTAAACGTATTTACGTACCATTTTCATAACAATCACTCACTCACATTTTGCTATACCTGTGAGTTGAGTATCTAACCATTCGAAATGTAACCGAGTGAAGTGTACTTCTGTCTTATGATAAAAGTAGTCATCAGATACCGACATGAAACTTAGAAATGTAGGCCTGCATGTGCAAGCAAACAAGAAAAACATTTCCAGGAAGAAGGAATAAACAAATTTTGTGCTTTCATTTGGTAAACTTGAATACTTAAGTCAAGAATAACTGACGAGTTATCGGAGTTGAGTAGACATTGTGCGATACGTTTGCTATTTAAAAACGAAATCATAAAAAAAGGTTATATTCGTTGTAAAGCGAAATTAGAAAATCTAATGAATATCTCATCCAACAGATGTGTTTTCTGATCAATTGCGACCATTTGAACGCTTGAACTTCTTGGTAGCCTTAGTCAAGAGGAGGCCAAGAGTTGTACTAATTCTTGAAATAATTTCTTCTATGAAAAGCGTAGTAATGTGGTAGAGTAAACTTTTGCTTATTGTTTTCGTATTTCATAGCGAAGCACATCAACTTTCAAATTCGCTTAGATTACCTTAGAAATGTGTGTGTGAATGTGACACAGAATACGTATAATTTATGAGAATTTTAATTACTTTGTTGTTGTGTGTTGCAAACAGACGGATAAATCTGATATGCTTTACTGATGACTTTAGAAAAAGGCAATTTTATCGAATTGCTTTACGCGGCAAGCATTCAAAATTCTTCTCAATCATTAATGCATTCAATATTTCAACATTTTGTTGCCATCATACTAAGTTCGTACAAATAACTCATAGCCAGAACTACATTTGCAGCATTTACTAGTTTGCATTGCTTCACTAGAAAATTCACAAAAAAAAAAAAAGAACGAGGCAAGGAGAAGGTACACGAAGCAGGATAGCAAAAGAAAAAATTTCTATAATTTGTTCTAAGATTTAAGAACTTAATGCGACATGTGTCGAGATGCTATTGAAAGAAACGTTGATTTTTTATGCCTTGAGCACGAATTTCTCTAATAATTATTGTCCAGTACTTTGCATGTTATTGAATATCTTCTCATTCTGCAGCCGGCTTCTCCGGCTGCTTCTACTCAACGCTCTTCTTCACTTGCCTGAGCTGCCGAGTGGGTAAGAACCGCGACTACGAAGTCAATGTTCTTGAGTCCAAATGCTAGTATGGTAGAGATTACTTTGGTCTTAGCTAAAGCGTGTGCTCGGTCAGCAAACACATAACACTTATCTCGTGGGGGTCACACACATACCTGACCGCGGCCATCCCTATATGTTTTTCTCTTTCCGTACTTCTTCCCTGACAGTCATCGTCTTGTACAAATGGGCGACATTCCTGCGTGGCTGGTCATGTTACAAAAAAGTTCACTACCGTTATATCCGCTCAAACGTGGGCAAGAAAGCAATGAAGTTAGACCAGTCACCCAAGAAGCGAACGGTGTAATCGCAGCGGTGGAAGAAAGATAAGGAAAAGTAATGGATGTATGATACTGTTTAAATTAAGTCACATATCTACTCGGCGAGGAATGATAGGTTATGCTCAGGGGACACTTTAGAAAGAGCACAAGTTCACAAGTTAGTTCAATTAGGCATTGCTTTGCATAGCGTGTGTGGTCATCTGTCTGCTGGCCTTTGTTTTTTTTTTTTTAAATAGGACCAATCACTCAGAAAATGACCCCCGTTCACGTAAGTAAGGGAAGTAAGGAAAGAGAAAGGAAGAAAGAATTATGGAGGCTGTAATCGCAGTCTAGTGGGTTTGGACCCAATCGATAAGTATTATGCCTTTACCGATTGAGTAGTGAGTGCTCGACCAAAAAAAAGTTCTAGCGCACTTATGATTTGAACCCGCGAAAATTGACTTGGAAGTCGCGGTTCTTACCCATTCGGCTACTCAGGTGGACATTCACGACTTTGGTCTTTCATGAGGGTTTCTTTCACTTGACTTGGCAGTCGCGGTTCTTACCTACTCGGCTACTCACGTGGACAGTCATGACTTTGGCCTTCCATGCGTCGCTGCAAACTCCCGACTAGAAAAGCTAAAGCGAGTTTCGAAACTATAGCTTAAGTTTGAATCTATGTAATTGGACTCATAGGGAAAGAGGGAAAAAATTATTAGAGTTTTGCTGTTCATGCGGCAAATTTAGAGGATTTCGTAATTTAGTCTGAGAAGAGTATAAAAAATCGCAGGTTATAGTTACTATTCCCGGCAAAGATTGTTTTGATCTTTTTCATTAGGTATCCAATATTTGTACCCCTTCCTATGCGATAATTGACAGAAATGCTGCATTCCTGTCATTTTGGTTCTAAAACTAAGTTAAACGTTGCTTTCTCCCCCCCTTTTCAACAAACAAAATGCACTATGTTCAGTAATAAGTCGCCGAAGATGTTGTTGACTATAAAAATGGAAACAACGGTTCTCGTTGCTGATGTATACACAAAACTCCAACATCTGCACAAAATCTTATATATCTGAGACAAAGTGTCAGAGAATATTATTGCGCATTAAGTGTAAAAACTTTTGTGAGTTAAAGTTTCTTAGTTGATAGCAGAAACTTGTTGTTGGTTCTAATGCGATTTTCAATTCTTAATCTTCATTATCATCATTATCAATATACGAATTCTTACAATGTCAGCTATGTTTTGGTATTTGGTTGTGAAAGCGATATTATTTCCAAACAAGTTAAGGTTAATATTTAACCACAATTTAATTACGAAACTTCAATAGGGATTTATATTAAGTAGCGAAGGCAGTGTTCAACACTTAAGTGAGTTGAAGCGAGGAAGCTGTAAGTGTAAAGATATTTGAAATTTTATTGAGCAGCGAAAATTTTAGTTACTTCCGTTAAAGAGAGAGTAAGTATTCGAAAAGGCTGTCAATCAAAGGTTTTCAGTTTTTATGCCCTATAAACCACTTGTGGTCCAGGGTAGACTGATTTGGTGCAGACGATTGCAACACCAAGAAAAACTTGAGAAAGACGCATTTTTTATTATACCGATTCATTCAGAATCACTTTCTGTCTGTCCGGCTTGTTTGCTTGTGTTCAACCTATAGGTCGCAATTCTCGAAATATTTTGATGAAATTTGGTAGACTGACGTGTTTTGGCCTAGGAACGAAACCTATTGAAGTTGATCCCGATCGGACATTCTTTTCACCTATTCCCCATATAACGCCTTCGAAACTTTGGATCGGATGGGGCAATTTTGGGAACCCCTTGCCGTATAATCAGGTCTTTATATTCTAAAAAGGAATTTTTTATTCTTTCATGGTGAAAATTGACTTATAATAGGAAATTGACAGAGTAATCAATCTTACCGAATTTGGATCATGTAAGTCTATTTTTTGAATATCACCGCATACGAGGATTCTCATTAAACCTAAGCCCGTGTATGCCAAACAGATCTAATTGTTCATTTTGTTGTGGTGGACATTTATTCGTGATAGTAATTTGAGCCACATGAAGCCGTAGACTTCGGCGCTCAATCAACTTGTTGGTCACTTCCCATATCCAAAGCGCTTTAATCTTTTCACTGCTACCATGTTGTTATGGTATTCTTTAATTTCTTAATTATGCTGCCACTCGAAGTCAATGGATTCCGGATAGGTTTTGAAAAAATTATCACTGAAAATAAAAGTTCTAGGTTTGTTTTTTTAAGCAAGATTCATGGCTGGATGGATGACCTTGGTTCTAATCGCGAAAGTTAAAGCACTTTCATGAAATATGTGATTAAGAAGAACTTTTCCTGAAGTATCTACCATGGCATAGGCAGATGGCAGACCATCAGATTTAAAGTTGTCTGTATAAAGGACTCTTCAACTATCAGTTTTCGCTCCAATTAAATCTTTCTAAACGTAATGGAATTAATCTAGACTTTTAGCTGTCTGTCAGAGCTTTCGGGTCTACGAGGATTTTAACAACAGCTGGATAGAGAGGTGCACATAGATATACATACTGATAGTACTAAGTACTGAATAGGAGTTCCATTGACGAAGAAGATGCAAAGCAAATGTGATGCGAACTAATACTGACTTAATTTTCATATACGAGTGGTGCAATTAAGTGTAAAGTTCAAGTTTAGATTATCGTATACTCCGCAGCAAGCACAAACGCATTCATTTTTCATTTCGTCTAAGACCTCAATCTTTTCTTTCAAGTTTTGTTAGAAGATATGTTTGGGTTGAAGATTCCCTTCTGTAATAGGTTGGTAAGGAATAAACGTCGGGAAACTTCAAGATGCGAATTCTCTCATGTCCTTTCTCTCTCTCTCTCTCTCCCTCTCTCTCCCTCTCTGCTCTCTCTCTCTCTCCCTCTCCCTCTCTCTCTCTCTCTCTCTCTCTGTCTATCTCTCTTTTTCTCTCTAATTTCCGATTGATCCACATTGGAGAAGATTGGAGAAGAGAAGCAAAATATTTCTCTTGCAAGATGTTAAAGCCCGAATAGATTTAGTGTATGCTGATAAGCAATAGTAAGAGATTAGTGTTGAAAAATTTATAATGTTGATGAAATTCCATGTACACCTAATAATTTGCATTCAACAAATTGTATGTAAATGTCATGTTAACAACAATCCTACAAATGGAGAAAAATACTATTTTTTTTTTTTTCACAAAGTTAATAATAAAGTCGGTCGCAGGCAGAAGGAAACAGTGGAGGCATTGTGTATATGCGGAACACAAATGAAAGTTTTGTTTGAATGCTTGATATAAATTGCCAGTTGTGAAATTAATTACATTTATAAATTAGTCAGCGTCACATAAAGCCGCGCGTACGCAGGAAGATATAAAGCCTACGAATAGTTAAGCATATTGCACCAATGAGAATAAACCATAAAAAGTTTGCACAACATTCGTTTTAAATTAATGGGGTTAGTGTTGTTGGTGTTGGCAAAGCAGCAAAAGGAAAATTGCAACGCATGTTGCAACGCTTGTTGTTACATAACTTTCATAGTTAACATACATACATACAATTGTTCCAGTATAGCAACACAACAACGATTGTACATACATACACACTTTATCCTTTGCTTTATGGAGGTGTCGTTTATTATATATATGTAATTCTTGACATTGATAAACGAGCTTTTGCCTCAACATGACTCATAATTGTCGCCTTAATTGTTGCTGATTTTTACGCTTGCAGTGCATCTTGAAAAGCGAGATGAAACTATTATTTAACATAAAGTTTTATTGCTATTATTATTATTATTATTATTATAATTTTTTGTTCTTTTTTTTTTTTTTTTGTGATGTACTAAACACTTATCAGAGGATATATGAGCGTGAATGTGTTTATAAACAGACTGTGTTAATGTCAAGTGGTGTAGATAAACTTTGAAAAGTGAAAAACAAAAATTTCATTTTTCTCGCAACTACTTCCTAAAACATTATTTAGAAATTCACCGTAGGAGGCCTATGTTTTCTTATTTATGTATAGAAACATTTTGAAGCAGTGATTGATAAAATTCTACGTAAAAAACAACATATTTCATAGTATGCCTTGCATTTATTTTTTTATTTTTTTATTTTTTTAATTTTTTAAACAAGTCGCCGAAGAACGTTAAATGTGTCATTCAACTTCATCATCAGTCAGAAATTCGAATCGGAAGTTCTTTAACGTGTGTATATATAGAGGTTTATTCAATTAGGACTATTTAAGCAGTAGCACCACTTCTGCAACCGCCTTCATTCAATGGTCGTCTCGATGAGGCTGCACTGACTTATTTTTTACATCAATAAAAACACTTCGTGATGGTATGTGTCGATGCGCTGGAGAAGTGAAAAACCAAGATATAGGATCTATTCGATGCACGGCTGGAAAAAAAATATATAGAACA
The DNA here is from genome assembly GCA_000688735.1 of Glossina austeni. Lineage (NCBI taxonomy): Eukaryota > Metazoa > Arthropoda > Insecta > Diptera > Glossinidae > Glossina > Glossina austeni. Next base: position 94,957 of record KK502819.1, read on the forward strand.
CACAATGCGACAATTTCGAAAAGTAATATGGGAAACAAAATTAACGAAAGCAAACACGGAAATCAGATATTAAACGGAAAGTGGAGGGATTACATAGCATCGGAGCTGAATCTACTTCTTAGGACGGGACGACCTACGGGGTCCCGAGCGAGATCGTGATCGGGAGCGGGACCGCGGGCGCGGGCAATGGTATGTAATGGTGAGTCTATAGTGTTTTTACTTATTTCATTTTATTATATGTTCAATGGAAACAACTAAGCAACCAAATGCTCTTCTTACCTTCTCTCTCTTATCTCTCTCTTATCGATAGAACTTTACTTGACTGTGATGTCGTGCGACATCGATATGCGATTATGGAGTTTGTAAAGAGCAAAGTGCGATAATCATGGAGATGTTGGTGCCAAAATTAAATCTTAATTACAAGTATTATCATCAAAACTGTAATTACTGTGACTGCTGCCACATTGATGGAGACGCTTGTGTATTTAGAATAATGATAATAACATAAAATAAATGTTTTTATAACTTACAACTAACTATACGTCTATATAACTTCTAACAATGAATGGGCATGAGATGGCTCTAAGATGTTTCGTAGTAATTTAATCAACATTGTTCAGAGGAATTAATACACAAAGTAAATCCCCTAAGATGTAAAGCGTGACGCATACTTAGGCCTCGTTATGAATTTCAACATGAACATATCTTGTTGTTGCTACTGTCTCGTGAAATTGAGATGATTTATGTAAAGTGTGGCTAATGAGAAAGCATGCTATCAGTGTCAGAGCATCTGCAGCATTTGAATATTTTCAGTTGCTTATCGCATAGCCACGTAGACACCCTTGATGTCACTCAGAGCATAAATCTGTCGACTTGAGAGGTTTACTTTCAGAGTAACTTATTACAGGGCAGTCCAAATATGGAAGCGCGAAATGAAAATCCTTTTACGGCATTTACGGCAGAAGCAGAGGTGTGTTGGTTTTAGAAAATCGAAAATTGATATTTTTCGTTATGAATTTAAGTCAATATCTTGGTAATGAAATCGCTTTAGTCCGACATAATGCATTTTATACGTGTCTGCACGAAAAGTCTTTGCCAAAGTAATTCCACGTAAACAAAGGATTATTAAATTTTGAAAAAAATTTGTACAATTTCTGATTTGTTGCAAAGTGCACAGTTTTATACATAAACTTCCAGCAGCTCTTGAACTTGTCTAATTAAATGGGTGTTGTCTTATATAAGTTTTCAGCTTAAACTGTTCACAGTTCATAGCTTAAAATGTCAGTAAAAGTTGATTAAAAAAACTTTTTCGATCTAAATTGAAAAAAAAACATTATTCAGAAAATTTTAAATATAAAATATTTAAGCCACTGTTACAAGTGCTTCGCATACACATGAATCGAAATTAAGCTTTCAATGACGAGAGGAAGGTCTTTTAGTTTATGAGAGTACTTGAGTAGATTTTATTTCTATCGAACTTTTTATATCCACCATGGGAGAGTGAGGCCTATTCAAAAGGATTCCAACACGTGGAAGATGGCTTCAGAGGCCATATAAAGTACATGCAATCTGGATTCTGAATCTATCTAGGTATGTCCGTCTGACCTTCTGTAGCCAACACTCTCCTAGTCGCAGAAAAGAAGGCATCGATTTCAGACTTGATGGAAACATTGGCAGATGGGTACAGAAAGTGGGTCAAAACGGTCAAAGGACTCGCTTACGTTCCATCATAATTTGAGAATAGCTCTGTTTCCTATGGCTTTTGCTCATTATTCGTAAACTACAACCGACTCACAATGTAATTTTTCACATATATTCTACAAGAATGGAAAGGTCAGCCACGCCCTCTCAATCGTATAGAGAGAGCTTTATTTTAAGATGAAGGTAGGGGATATAAGAGATCTGTTTCCAGTCGAAAACACATTTCTTTTCTTTTTTTATCTAACATTCATGGTACCCTCGGTATATTGATTTTGTCAAAACGTGTGAAACGTTCATAAGAAAGCTGCAGAGACCCCGTAAAGTAAATATATTCTTGATCACCACCAAATTCTAATCCGATTTAAGTATGTCCGTCTTTCCGTCCATCGTCGCGACGGTTTGGCAGGGAGTCAATCGTGGCCGAATATAATTTTCTTATTTGTTTTGACGGGCAGTGTAGTGTTGTCGATGATTTATTTCCATATGATTTATCCTTAATTCGTATTTCTTTCATTTATTTAATTGTAACTAGTCAAGCTATCTGTTGTGCGTACATAGATATGAAAACTTGCTGCGTCATTAAAAAGTAGCCAAATTTTATTTCTATTCTATTGGAGCAAATGATTATCGCGTTTTAAATTCATTTTTCATTTTTCTATATAGAAAAGGAATTGCATCCGATTTGTTCTAGTGATTGTAGAAAACACGAGAAAAATGCTTCGAATGCTTTGAGTAGAAAATTAAGAATACTCTGACATGCCGACTGTGTGGGCTCTCGGAATGGTTTTCAATTAAAGTAAAGAGAAAAATATTATAATTTTTCGCAAAACTTTGATTTAATCTCCTTACAAGAAGATGCAATTAATCTTACGGTAACTTTTTTAAAGAATGATTTACTGGGATCCTCAAAACACACTCCAACTTCCTCAATAATCTCACCATTTCTTGGAACATCCTTTTCAGGTTTATCAATAAGCGCTACAAGCTGTGATAGCAAGTCGAATTTCCATTCATGCGATTTCGCCATTACATGGATTGATTAGTGACAGAGTGTTTTTATTCCACCTAAGTGCTAACACGGTATCCAGTGTGCGATCAGGTTTCTCATACCTAAATTTTGATTCGTTACATGATAAGCGTATTCTTAGACCAGCTTCATGAACTCTGCTATCTCTCTAAAGTTACTTTAATCGCTATGAAGTATCATTTGATCAACTTGAACGATATTTCAGGACCACGACAATGGCAACCGAATATTAAAGACAAGAAGATGACAATTATAATCACACCGATTTTAAGATTTTCGTTATTTGTTGCTGGGAATGATATAATAAAATAAATAAATATTGTGTAGCGTAAACAAAAGTTATGTCAACTTAAAATTTCAAAGTAAAACTTAAATCAATTAAAAGTTATGTAAGCATAAACACACGAATGAAAAGCACAAAGCTTATCCGGTTAAAGGAAACGTGTACTAGCTATAGTATAGGCTTAGTGCGAACTTAAAAGAGCGGGAAAACACAAAATGGACCAAAAACATGAAATAATTGAAATTTGTTACTCTGACCATTTAAGTGTCACTTTAATGTAAGTGAAAAAATTCTACAAAAGTGATAAGTTATTCTACCTTAGAAAAATAACTTATTTTCTTCTACCGACTACCAAATAATACTTGCAACGTATACTTAACAAAATTTCTACACATAATCAATATACAAAATGTAGCTTGATATACATACAACAACTTGCAGTATATATATATATATATATATATAGTTTCATGCATAAAATTCCAAGTATAAGTTCACAGTACGTTATTCCGGACTTATAAAGTGATGGTGTTTTGTTTGTGTTTTTAAGCTCTTCTGGCTCGTTGAGTCTATGGGAGGCATACAAATAATGTAAGATTTTTCAGTAAAATAGGTTAAGCTAAGGACTTTCACACGTTCGCCTATGTGCGAACATAATTAAAAGTAAACATATACACATGAATAGAAAATATATATACAATTCTGTTCAGATTTTTCAACATCGTTGCAACATTGTTGTTGTTGTTGAACAAGTTACGGTCTTGCTTTATATTTATGCTATACCTAACCATTTAGTAAGTAGTCCGTATATGTGCATAAAGTGATTCTTTTTAGAAATTTGTAACAATATGCAGCTTCACAACCGGTTCACAAACATAGACTTTCGTAGGGATTTTTCACTTTTGGCTCCACTGAGTTATTCCATACCCAACAACGAGAAGAATTTTAGATAGGTTTACTATTTGCCTATATTAGTCGTTTCAAAATCATCTTCTAACTGTCTGTCCGCCTGTCCATGCACTAATGCCTTTTCAGTCCCTGTATACTTGCATATAACTTCTTCTAAGTCGATTTTAAAACTGTCTGTCCGTCTGTCCCTGCACTAATGCCTTTTCAGTCCCTGTGTACTTGCATATAACTTATATAGCGTTCGTAAGCGTTTTAACAATTTTGATAAATTTTTTATTTACGCGAGAAGAAATTTCGTTTTCTAACTTTTGTCTGCAAAAATTGGAAAAAAATCACATTTTGATAGACTAAACGTAAAAGTTTCATTTTTTGTCTTTTATGAAAACAACTTTGCACTAAACAATTTCATCTTTTTTTTGAAAAGTCATTCATTTTCTCTTACTCCCTGATTTTGGATAGTAGTAAGCGAACTGAGTTAAGGCAATTAAAAGTCGACTTTGCTTCATTCTAACGTTTAATTTGTTTTTTCTATGGTTTCTAATATTTTTTTTTTTTTTGCTTTGAGTTCTCCTTGTTTCATATTTGCATTGTCTACAACCTCTATAACTGGGGCTTAAGCTTACAACTTTTCAACTAATTTTGAGTGCAAGTGTTATTATTAGTCTTGCTTCACTTTTCAATAGAAAACTAAAACTAAATAACACAAATATTTTCCAACATATTTTCCAACATGAAATGTTTTTTGTGATAAAAATAATGTCAACGGATTGGATTCGATTGAAAAAGAAATAAAATAATGAGAAAATCATTCTTTCACTTTTTATTAACTGCGGGCGTGTTGGTGTATGTTGATTAGAGCGGTGTGCATATTTAAATCACTTTAATGAAGATTTCAATATAAACTTCGAGACAATAACTTGTGTTTTCGATATTCGATGGATAGGAGTGGAAACTCAATTAATTGCAAATGTGTGTTTAGTCAAAAACTCGACTATTGTACTCAAAAAGCACCTTAAGCACCACATCGAAGGTGACAGGTCTTGGCCTACCTGAAAGCATGAAAGATAAACTTAATAAAATATTGATTGACGTTTTAAGACAATCTACTGAGTGGATGGAGAGCAGTTAATTTCGCGTCTTTAGAGAAATTTATATGTTTTATCTTCTTATTGTAGGTAAAGTCGCGAAGAATTGAAATTCAATACAACATCAGCTGTGAAATTGTTTTATTGACAAATAAGCACATAAAGCAATTGCTTTCCCCATTCAAGTAGAATCGATTTCAGAAAATTAGTCTTATGACATTAACAGCATCTGTACGCACGCATAAAGAATTCAATTATTGCCAAACAATTCATGTCGATAAACGAAATTGCTTCAAGATATCATTTACGATGATTCTATTTCGATGAGTCTTTTCAGTAAATACCAAGAACTTTCTTTTAAGTAAATTTATAAAAAAAATTCAAATAAAAAAAGAAAGAAAAATTAATTTAAATTATAAGCACTTTGATAAAGAAGTACAATGAAACTTCTATGGAAGCTAAAAAGAAGGATAATATTTTTCTTTCGTCGTGTTGTTTTAGGAACTATTAACGCAAAAGTGTTGTGCCAGCGACAACATGTACATAGAGAAAAAGAAAATTCTCTTGTCAGTGTTTGCAATTATCTTTAAAAAGGATTCTGTATATATTTTACACCAATCCGTAATCAACTCCTGTAAAACATCTCTCAAAATGGGATCACGCGGGCTTTAAACGTCAACTTTTGCAATATTTCACTCTCAACATACAAAAGAGAATGTAAGCCAAAGCTCGTCTGCAGAGAACTAATCGCAGAGAAAATTAACCCTTTGGAAAATAACGGTTGACGTCCTCTTTTTGCAGACGGTTTCAAAAGTGAGAACCTGTCCTCTGCCTATGCCTTAGTAGATGCCACAAAACAAGTCCAAACTAAGCACATCTTACACGAAAGTGCTTCAACATTTACAACTATAAGGCTACAGCTACTCTTCAGGCCACAAAGTTTGCTGGGCTTGAAACTGTTATCAACACAGAGAGTTTGTCGGTCGTAAAAGCTATACCTAACCTCTTAAATTTCAACTGGAACACCATAAACAAACTGAGGAATACTATTGCCACGAGATATATTGATCTCTCGGGATATGAGTGAGCAGACCGGGTGGACAAATCCCCAGCTACCGTATTTTTAAATATGAAAAACTTACACCTTCAAAGCTGATCAAAAAAATCGACAGTACTGCTATCCACACTACTCGCATGCTAATCATAATCATGTTCCACGTCTATACCCAATCAACGTCAAGATAAAAACATTTGCAAGAATCCGATTGCAAGTCATCAATGAATCGGCGATTGTGGCCAAGATCTTTACTTTGTGAATGTCAAAATCTTTCTAATACTCGAAGATTAGTTTTCGGTGCACCAAACCCTACGGACATCATGAAAATACCTGGAGGACTTAATATCAATAAAATATTTGACTTTATTTATACCGCTAAGCTAACTATCTCATCGGCATTAAAGGAAGAAAGATCGGCAGAAAAGAAGAGTCATTAGTCTTAGTTGCTTACCACTTTTAGTCCTAGAATTTATTTTTTTTTTCTAAGTCCCACTTTTAGTCCTAGAATTTATTTTTTTTTTCTAAGTCCCACTTTTAGTCCTAGAATTTATTTTTTTTTTTTTTTTCTTAGTAAATGATAATAATAATAATATATAGCATTTTACTAGCTAGTCATCTCAGAAGTGATCTTGGCGTCAATACGACTTATGTCGTAATCAAGCATACTAAGGTGTTTGCACGTATGTACAGTTAAATCTGTTTTCGTGCGGTTGACAGGGACCTTAGGAAAATATCGCGAAAAAAAATCGGAAATTTCATAAATATCTATAGCAAAATGATTTTTGAGAATATAATAAAGAAAATATATTTTATGCGATGAAGAAAAACCGTATAAAAAAAGTATCCCTGAAAGAAAAAAATTGCCAAAGCTTTATAACGTGATAACGTGAAAATTTCTGACACGAAAAGATGATAACTACAGTGTATGTCAATATAGGGAATTTTCGATCTTAGAAAGGATGGTTGTAAAGCATGTAAAGTACCCAAACTTTCTGATCGAGGATTATTTGTGTCACATTTCAAGTTCCCGAACTTCATTTTTGTGACTGTGGCGACACATAATACAAATGTTTACGAGTCAAAACGAACCATATTCACTTCATTATTGTTTATTTTTTTGCAATTGTCTTATTCGTCACGTCGACTGTCGATTGTTCAGTTGTCGTCCCCCGATTAACACCTGTACACTATGATGTTTATTATCATTTTTCTTGTTTTTTTGGTATTCGAAAAAAAAGTGTACAATGGTTCGTGTCTGTGTGTGTGTGTGTGTATGTGTGTGTGTTTTTGTGTGTTTGCGTGCGTGTATCATAACCTCAAAAGCCAATAAATCAAAAACCGACAACATATAAAATTATATTAAAAAAACAAACACAATAATAACAACAATCATGATAAACTGTAATTACCATATGTATGTATGTATGTATGTACGATGATGTAGATATGAATTTATTACTGGTTTTTGCAATTTTCACAATTTTAAATCCACAAGAAAATATATTGCTGTTGTCAGAGAGAAAACAAACAAAGCCACACAAATTGAAAAGAATATCACTACGAAATATTTGTAAGTAAGTAGCGAAACCGAGGAGGAAATGGAGTTATCGGACCCAACCAATTACTTTCTAAATTAGGGCGATGGACTTAATCTACAACAAATTTAGATAAATATATTCACTCGATCGCAAGCTGATGGCAATAATTATTTTTATTATTATTATTATTATTACATAAATTTAGCCAGAGAATAAATTCTAAGACTAAAGTCTTAAAGCACTAGCATCTAAGGCTTTCGGCTTTATTTTTATTAATATTATTATTTTCATTATTATTATTATTAAAAACTGTACCGCACTTGAGATTTGAACCCGCAATCATTGAATTGCTGATAGTCGAGACTCTTGCCTACTCGGCCACTCAGGCGCATATAATTATTTTTAATTTCCATTTTTGTTTCCTCGATTTAATTCTTCCTCTTCTTGGCAATGTCATGTTGTTTGTTAAGCCATAGTTGATTAAAGAATGAATCGAGGTTGATTTTCAAAATTAGTGTTGAGTGTACAAAAACGAATCGAATGCCAGCTTCGCGGCCAGCAAACTGTTCATTATTATAGACCAAAGATTATAATAACATGGATGAGAGATAAGCATTCGTCTGGGTGCAAAAATCGAAGAAAGTGTCCATTAAAAAAAAAAAAACATACACATATTTATTTACTGGCAAAGCTATCGAAAAATGAATCCGAAAGTTGTAAACATTGTTTGTGCACTTACTCGCTATGCAAGACCGTATAAGTGTGTGAAAGCTATCTTGTTCACTGTTGTATCGATTGCGCAGCAACACATATTCTTGATGGCTGCTGCGTTTGCAGGTTACCCATAAAATTATTTATCTATCGATGAGAAATAATAGGAATTTGTTTATGTGTATGTGTTACGGATACACCTGGTTAAACGTAAAAGTTAATTTAATTTTTTTAACTTTCAACGGATGGCATACTTTAAAATATTTATCTGAATGCCTAACAAAAGTGTAAAAAAAAATTGAAGCACATTTCCCGCGAAACATTAAATGTTACCTATCAAAGTGTCAGACAAAGACGTCCTAGGGAAGGTCAACAAAGCTTTCGTTATTCACATTGGTCTTAGTTTCAGTGGCCGCTAAATCAAGCAAACGAGCGAGTACATCTTACTTTGGTGAAGACATATATATATATAATTATATCTCTTTTTAATGTGGACCTGGGACTCAGGACTCAAAGGATGTCCGCTCTTCATATGACGCGGTCGATATGTGACGATCGAAAGAGAATGGGATAGGGAAGGGGTCGTACCATAGTAAGTGTGTACCCAACCGGTAAGCGTTATGCCTTTATGGACTGAACACCCACAATATCTACGACGAAAGCACATTCTACCGCATCGAGATTTCGAATCACCAATAGTCGTGACTCGTAGCCAGGTTTCTAATTTTTGTAACGCCACTTGAGGAGAAGTGACGTGCGATCGGCAGGGCTTATGGCCAACTTGAGGTTCATGTCAATGATATGGGATTAATTTGGATGAATATTGGATAGGATTCTTAGGAAAGAAATTAAATCACTGCCGATTTCTTAGTAACACACAACGACTATTTAAAAATAACGGCTTCAAATACTTTATTTAAAACGCTGCAAATATTTATTAAATGTCGCCTTAGCATACATAATTTTGTTAAGCTCGAACCGTAGTCAAAAGAGCTCACCGACAGCGGATTAAAGCAAATTTCCACTGTATTAAATGCGGTACCATTGAAATATAGAAGAAAAAGTCGGCTCTTTCCTTACCTGTGCTGACTAGTTTAGTTGAATAGCTTTTCTCTGCTTCCCCTGGGCATAGAGAACTAGATATTTGTTGCATGTGCTACATGTAGCCTTAATTAGACATGAAGAAAATATTCTTCTCCTCAATTGAAAACAAGACAATAGTGTTCTCGTCCTTGCATTCAAGAGTTATGAAAACTTCATCGTAAGTACTCAAGCATCAAAGATGACTGAATGTTTAGCGATTTTCTTCTTTTTTTTTTTCTAAATAAATAATCACTCAGGGGATATCCTGTATTCGTGTCATGGGGTCACGGTCGGAAAAAAGAACAAGTGAAGAAAGAGAATGACATAGGGATGTGGCTTCAGCCTAGTGAGTGTGTGTTATGCTCAGTGTTATGGTTTCACCGATTAAACATTAGTTTATGTTAGTCCCGGTTCCTACCTACTCGGCTATTCTAGCGGAGCATATTCTAACATGCCTTTCTTCGCTTCGGGGTAAGCGGGCGGCATTTGGAATTATTACAGAATTTACTCTCTCGATACTAGGAAATACGTTCGAGAAGCACAAAATCAAACTCGTTTTATTGATCTTCCTTCCTTTCTTTCTACCGCAAAAAGGTTTATTTTATGTTTATAAATATTATTTGGCTAAGTAAGAAGTGTCATTAATCTCACATCCTAGCTTATGACATATGCCAATTAAAACCAATATACAATATTATATAAGGTACGCAGGATGTGCAATATAATCAGACACATAGACGGCACTATTCCGCAATCTATATATTTTGGATATATTTATGTAATCCACCGGCCTATTTACTAAATTTCGGCAGGTTGAATACAAGAATACATGGACAAACAGACAGGTGGGCGGAAGTATTTAAATTTATTCAAAAAACACTCTCAATCGATTATATGGGAAGTGATCGAAAAAATGATCCGATTCGAACCATTTTAGGTAGCATTCGCGCTCTTCAAAAATTTGTGATATTAAGTTTGAACACAAAAATACAAGATGGACAGATGGACAGATGGACAGACGGACGGACAAGGTTACATCTATTTAGAAAGTGATCCTGAATAGTTCGTTATAACAAAAGATAGATCTATCTTAAGTCCTTCTTCGTCTTCTAAACGTCACAAAAGCTTGAGATATCAGTGTCAATAAGAGCCGTACCTGTCACATTAAGAAGTTAAGCATAGAACAGTTTGTGTTCATGTTAATACTGGAGGCGTAGTTTAGTTCCCGAAATTTAGCAAAGAATGTTCACTTACTTACTTACTTACTTATTAAGGCTGTCACTAAAGAAGAGAAGATGTTCGAAACCTGATTTATGAGTACAATCCAGTGTTCTGTGCCTGTTGAGAATCGTGTCATATCAGGCAAGAAACATTTAAAACGATTGTAACCAGAAGCTTGAAATGAACTTTATAACAGCATTACAAGTAATGGAAGCTAGACAGTTGTCTTTTGTTTGGAGAAAAGGCTCATTCGACGATGTTCGCAAGTGAAGTAAATCACAAACAAATCTTAGGGGTATGAATGACCGATAAGTTGAGTTGTCGGTAATGTAAGGCGGCAAAAAACGCAACATGGATATATAAAAAGCTGAGGTAGTATCAAGAGGTAGAATATTCAAGTGGTTGGCAGTAGTAAAAAATAACCGCTTGAGTAATTGCATTATGGGTGTCAGACTTTCGCTGCTGCTCCGCACCTTTTAGCCCAAAGTCATTCTAAAGCAAGTAAGATTCCATTTGTTTCCCTCTGTTCGAATGTTTTTTATTTTAGAAAATTTTAGAAAATCATAATAAATTAAATTATTTAAGAAATCATTTCTATTAACTATTTAGGAAACATCTCATGTCAAAAATCAACCACTAATAAATAAAGACCACAATGACATGTGATTGAAGGGGATTAGTTTTACAAATTACACGCTTGGCTTATAGCAAACACGTACATAAATATTCTATAAATCTATATTTAATATCATATAATGATTAAAGTTAATTGGCTAATATTATAATTATTTAGTTGTGCATCGTTTTAATTGAAAAATTAGCAAAATTGAAATCATAGAAAAGCTATACAAAGAAAAAAATATTTACACAAGTATTTCATATAGAAATACTATTTGAATAAAAAGTATATATGAAAATTGAATATAAACGTAAATGAAAATGAAAAATTATAAAGACTTTTTGTACCCTACACCACTCGTGGTACAGGAGTATATTAAATGTGTGGGGATGTATACAATACCCAGAAGGACTTGAGATTGACTCATGGTTTAGTATGTCGATATATTCAGACATACCCTAAGTGTGGTCATCCATCTGTCCATCGGTCCCTTTTGTATTCTTGTGTTATTTTTCAGATGTTTTGTAGTACGGTAACATGTTTTGGCCCAAGGGCAAGCTATGTTGAGGATGGTTCAGATCGGACAACTTTTTCGATCATTGATCATATAAGACCTTATGTCGGAAAGTCTTTATGTGTGAGTAAATGTATTAAGTAAGGTGATGTAGAGTATTCAGTGGGGGCATATCTCACCATAGTGTTGTAATTAAAAGAAATTATTTTTTAGAAATAATCTGCATGCACGCAGATTTTAGATATTCTATGCAATTGTCTGCACAACTCCATGTCTATTACGCTGGCCCCATTACATTTTTGTATTTTAAGTCCATCTTCTCATATTTCAAGTTTATGTAAAACTATTTTTTTTATTTTTAAAATAAGGTAAACTTGAGAACCATTAAATACTCTTCAAAAGCATTAGATTCAGTGCAATCCAGAGTTGAGAATTTAATAAAAATCATGAAATTGAGAATTTAATTTGATTGGACAATTGTTGAAAAATAAAATTTTATAAAAGTGACTTTTTGAAAAATTTCACAAGAAGGTATCTAATAGATAAAAATATTGGCCTAAAGTCCAAAATGTAAAGAACTTATCAACACTTTAGCAACTTACGGCATAAAATGCCAAACGTTAGACGTTGGTTCCCTATAAAAGCTCAGTTTTTTTTATGAATATTTTGAGAAACTCCCATCCCTTTCAATTTTTCCGTGTCTATTTAGTCAGCCAATAACGAACAATTTTCCAACCACATCAATATGGCACATTTTTGAAAGTAGGGCATTGTGTGAGGTGTGGCCGTAAGAATGAGTCGATCCAACCAACTTATTATCGAGTTTGTCCTTGTGACAAAATGTTTTGGTGTACGAAACTTCATGACCGACAGACCAATCGAGAGGTAGACAGACAGACGTGCTGAAATACTGTCAGACATTGATTGTCAATTTATTAATATGCGTTTATTTTAATTTCCGCCTCGAACAATGATTTTCATCAACTTTCTTGCCGTTCTATATGAATCGATTTCATCAATACTGGATTAAGAAAGTGAAGTTTATTGCGGGCTTAGGTAAATTCATCATTTTTTGTATTCTTTTTTTTTATTCAATCTTTCAGGTTTTGAAAAATTTTTATCAGTTGTTAGCCAATACAGATCTAGAAGTTTCAAGAAATAATCAATACAACTTTGCTTTTACAGCCACAACACTGGTGGCATCCACACTACTCGCATGTTGATGTAGTCTCGTTGCAGGCATATATCCAACCAACGTCAACTCCAAAGATGAATCCAAGATGAAAGCGTTTACAAGAATCCATCATGCATGGTAACGTACCTTATATTGGATCCTCAACAAATCTACTTCCTCTAGAATTTATTTCTTTTGTCAAAATAAATTATAATAATAATAATACTTATTTAACTATCTTTTTTAATCATAATCATTTTTTCATAATAATTTTTTAATCATAAATCATAATAAAAACTCTTATATTTTTACAGTATTGTTTTTTTTTCTTTTTCTTTTTTATCATATATACTCAGTTATTTACTGTAAAATAATAGGTACATTATCTTATCAAGATATTTACTTTACTATATGACTTTTACGTTGCATATAATTTATTTACTTAAATATATTTTAAATAAAACTAAACTGAAACTAAAACTGTGTCTTTATATTTTTATATAAATCAATATAAATTTTGCATAAATTTGCTATATAAATATTAATAATAGCTCCGAATAATTTTTTAAGAAAGCAAAAGAAGAGAAAAGTAACTCAAAATATTCCCAAAAAATTGCTGCTGTTGAAAGAAAATGTAGAAAAATTGACAAAAGCAATAAAGCAAAAATGACGGAAAAATAAAAGCGAAATAAAAAAATTTTAAACTAAATGGCAAAGCGATACCACATAAGCATTACATTTACCATGACATTTATTTTTCGCGATGGGCTTGGCCTAAGGGTACAATTATCCTGATCTAAATTAATCTACGGCTTTAGGCTTTGTTTTTGAAGCAAAATCTAAGCATCTTTTCCGATTTGTATGAAGAAGTAGCTTGCAATATAGCTTCAGCTTTTATTTCAAGCGAGAAAAAAGTTTGCAAAAGTGCAAGACATTTTTGTACCGTATTATATATCATACAAATATTTTTTTGTAAAAAATTTTCTATCAGATGCTCAGAATTTTTTCTTTTTTTTTTTAAATGGTTGGAACTTCCAAATGAGTTCTCCGACTTATCTCAAAAATTATGTAGATTATAGAAGCGGTTTTTCTAAGTGTTCGTGGTCGACACCACATATGAAAAAATCAAGGTAAAAAGAAATTGATTCAATCTTGGCAAATGCTGTTGTTTCTAGCAGAAAAATTTTCTATCTGCGATTTCAGTTATTTTACCTAAAATAATTTCCCAGCATCTCTAGAGATTTTTTACTCATTCATGAGATCTAGCAAAACCGTATTGCACAGTACAATATTGCAGCTTCTTTATCTTTTGGTCATAGCTATGGTCAATAAAAGTTTAAGGTAAAGGATTCACCAATGAGGCACCTACCGATTGAGGTGGTACTTTCCTATTTTTTCTTCTCTCAGTCCCCCTCGGACTGAAACCGCATTACTCGATTTGGAGTCATCATCCTTCGAGTGATTGATCAGGTTAAAAAAAAGGGAGTAAAAAAATAGTGAACGAAGGAAGTGCGCAAAGGAAAAAAATTTAAAGAACAAGCAAATTATTCTTATAGCTCACGTATTTACAATTTCAAGTAAATGTTGTTTTTTACGACTTACGTCAGACGACTTGGCGTTCTTGCATGACATATTTGTTTTCTTCTTCATTCTTTGCAACGCGTGCAATTTCGCTTTGTATTTATTGATTAAGTAAAAACAAAGCAACGCTACGAAATTGTTGTGAAACAAAACAGAGAGGCAAGTTAATGGATTCTCAGATCATTTCACTGAAATGACGATTCTTTGAGGATAAAATTTCACGATTTTTATAGAAAAAATTCGTAATTTAAAGCGTAAGTTGAGCTGGAATCAAGGCAATGCTTGAAGTTACTTAAATCAAAAAGGAAATAATACCAACAGCAGAAAACTATGAAGTCATAGCTTTACTATGAAAGCAAGCCAGAAAAAGTAATATATATGTAAGAAGAGTGAAGACAACCTCACTAGTAGTTTACAGTGATAACACTTCCCATTGTGAATGTCCTTAAATTTTGTTTTATATCGATTTTATTTCTAATGCAATTTTTAGATAGATTTTTTTAGAAAATTGAATAACACAAATACAAATACAAATTTTTCTTCGATAAATATTTTCCCCTTAAGTGATTGTTGTTACTAAAATGTAATGTTAATGTGCCGGAAAACATGCATACATGCATGCATGAGTACTGATAACGCGGACATCATGACGTTCGGAAACAGGCGGTGAGAGCAACTCATAGTATGATATCTTTGCAGTCATATGCACAGCAACATATATATGTGGAATACTTACATGGAAATTTTGATTGCACCTAAAACAAATGTCGATAAATACGAAAAATTTTTCAATCAAAATATTGATTTTACGTTTAACTTGTTTTACTTAAATAACAATCGAAAAAACATTTATGTAAAATAAAATAACGTCCAATTTGGTAAATAAATGTTGTTTGTAGCTGAGCACAATGTACAGTACAATACACTAGTGGGGCATATCTACCACTTATAGTAGTTATATGGTGTGGAAACAAGCGTTAAATAAACCCAAAATATTTCTTAAACTAAACTTTACCCGACACCATTACAAGTACACAGCAAGGGTCCATAGAGTTTGTGCGAATGTATGCAATAGCCTGATGGACTTGGGATAGACCCATCTTCTGTATTAATGACAGATTCAGAATCACTTTCTGAATCGATCTAATTTTGTATGTCCGTCTGTCCGTCTTATGTTGGACTTACGGATGGCAACTTTTGAGATATTATGATGAAATTTTGTACACAGATATGTTTTAATCAAAGAACGAACACTATTGAAAGTAGTTAGAGACGGATCACTTTTTCGACCACTTCGCTTAAAATGTCATTGTGGTGGTGTAAGGTATTTAATAACTAGCCGTGGTCCACTATAGTGTTTTCACTTACTTTTTATTTTTAGTCTCTTCTGATGAGTTTTGCTAATTTGTTTTTTTTATCAACTGAGGAACGTTTTTACTTTGTTTAGCCCCGATTGCGATGAATGTAAATATTTTTGGTAAAGTAGAGAGAAAATCGTTATAAGAGATAATATATTTCTAAATTTTTCTTTTTATTCTAATCAATTCACTGAAATCAATCATTTGCATATTATATGCTATCAAAATCTTGGAAAGGGCACGCAGATAGTAGATAAGTAAGCTTCAATAAGACCTACAACGCTATGTGCATTAATTTCCAATAGTCCCGTGAAGTTTGAAGCTGATACCTTCAGTTTTACGATCAAGAAAAAGTACAACATTACACAGACGACTAGACGGATATAATTAAATCGATTAAGAATTTAATACTGCTCGAGAATACTAACACTTTATAAGGTATCTGAGGTCCCATTTGAGCGCTGCAAACGTTTTGACGAAATGGATATACTCCATCCTTCGGTGATGGGCACAATAACACAACAAGAACCCGATTGCATCAATCATGGATGACTTAGTTTGTTTTACACGTTAGGAGAACAAATATTGAGATTATATTTGGTTTTTCGCCCGTATAGTTCACAAGTATACGAAACTACAGGCGCTCTTCAAGAGTGTGGGGATGACGACTGATTTAATTACACTTTGATGTTCGTCAGAATATCTAAAAATCTATTGTCATCGGTAGTATTTAAAATTTTTTTTTTCTCTTATCGATTTTTTAACACATGGAAGCATATTTTTAGTGGTATGGAAATGTCACAAGCAACTGCCTGTCTTTCGATGAGCAAAAATTATTTAAAATTTAAAAATCTCATGCAAGAAAAAAAAAAAAATGAAATGAGACTTAGAAAGTCAAATTTGTCCCGAAATTCGAATCTCGTTTTAAAAATTTTCCATTGAGAAATCAGTTAAGCCATTTATTAGCTCCGCCTATAAGCAAGAAAAATTAGAATTTTAAAAATCTCTACCAGTTACTGCTGTTAGTATAATTAACTTAACTTAGATCTATGCATTAGTAGTGTTTGCTGCTTTCATTCTAGACATATGCGTATGTGCATAACATTTGAATTGCGTACATTTTAGGATATTGAAGGTAAGCTATTCTTAGCAATTTGCAAACAAAATGGCATCAAAAAGTTTGAATCGTCTGAAAAATTCTTATAAAAGTAAAGCTTTTATAAGTATCCAGTAGAACCGATAATTCGGTTCCAAAGTGATTTTAGTTGATTTACAGGCTTCGGTCTTGTTTAACGCACAAGATTAAGTGAATAAAAGAATAAGCGTTCAGCACAAAAAGTCAGAGGTTCGAAATTTTTATTCTAGACATAAGTTCACAATTTTTTTGTGCGTGAAAGTAAAAAACTTCTTTTTCTTTTCTTTCACAAACAATCATGAGATTTTTTTTTTTGGGAGAAATATCGCCGTAATAAGGGTAAGGTAACCATTGGTTTATGTCACTAGTCTACTAAAAATTGCCCATCATGTTCCACGGAACGACACTTCACCGTTTGGAAATCACTGCTGTAAACTCAATGGGCTACAACCGCAAGAGTCGTATCAATCGTGGTATTGAAGTTGGCAGTTGTTCGAGATTTACGAGTGAGGTTAATGCAATTTCTAATATCGTTCATTTTTGTTAAACTTACTCTCATCCTATCGCGATTGCAAATTTGTTTAATGCATTTTCATTCACTAACGTCATGATGTGCACAGCGCCGTTAACTTTGATCGAATTTCTGACGTTTAGAAATTCGTAGTTAAACTTTATAAGGCTTCCTGCATACCACTATGGTTTTGTGGTCAGTAATTTATAGCAACATGAATGCTTTTCGAAACCTTATTCACATGCAGTAAACGTGAGATGGCATTGCCTTTATAATCGAACAGTTTGCACAAAGGAATCATAAGACAGAGGTATAAACTTACGCAGCTGTTGATGCGATTTAAGATAAACAAATAGTTAAAATCACGCAATTCCTGAAAATTTCTTTTTATCAAGAAAGCAAATCCAATAAATAAATGAATGCATATGTATATGCATAGGTATATACAGACAGATTGGAATGGATGTATACAGACGGATTTTCCCATGCGAGTTAAAAGATATCTTGATATGATTGATAACACATCGGCTAATAATTGGCGGGTCTAAGTAAAGTATAATAATTTTTTTTTTTTTTTTGAAAGATTTGATTTAATTGATATACACATGTATATATATAGACTACTTAAAGAATCATATATCATGAATCAGTCCATCTCCATTTCCATTAGCACTTCGATGCCCTTTTACATCCAACAAAGAGAGACGGAGGCATATTCATTTTATCAAGGCGTTTGTAGCACCCGGAAGGAAGCTAACCTTCTCCCGCAAGTAGCGCTACCTGGAACGAACGTTTTTAGGTATTGTTTGTATTTGTATTGTTTCACTGTCACTATAGTGATTTTAAAAAGTCAAGGGTAAGGGTTATGTGTTTTTCAAAAGCTAACAGTGTGTACTTTAGTTTAGGTTAAGTTGTCCTTTGCAAGCGGAATTTAATTTAATAAATATTTAGGTACAAAGGGAAAAGGTAGGTGTGTCCGGTTTTGGATGTTGCTAACTATAGACTTTTAATTTTCGAAACTCTGAACATAGATAAGAAGAGGTCAATGTGATCTAACGTGCGACTGCTCAACTCTCCATTACTGGGTTCAACATATTTGAAGTAAAGTTGAAGTTGAAGTCCTCTACAAGCTCTGAAAATGAAAATTTTACAAAAAGTAAAATTATCTTATCCGCCTGAGCAACTGAGTAGGCAAAGAGTCTCGTCTAAGAACAACTCATTGGTCGGGGATTGGATTCAAATCTCAAACGAGCTAGACTTTTCAATAAAGCCGATAGCCTTAAATGCTAGTGCTTTAAGACTTTAGTCTTCGAATTTATTCTCTGGCCAAATTAATAATAAAAAAATGATACGATAACAACGTTATCTAAAACATGTTAATTATCTAAAAAATCGAAAGTTAAGTAAAGGTAAGTAAGCATTGAGAAGAACTCTTCGAGAGAATTCTGTTTATCTCTCCAAGCATCAATTCAATATATTTCTTTGCTAGACCAATACTTTAATTATGAGTAGACAATATATTAAACCGCGCACACAAAAATTGTACTTATGTGGGTTCATCTCTATTTGTCGTGGCATTATCACTGTATGCGTCGTATATAACCAAGTAAGAAAATTATATTCGGTCGTGGAGGAATCTTTTGCACTCATCACCATTGCCCTAAGGAGGACTAAAAAAAGGAAAAGAACTAAATTTTCATACACTATAATATTGAATGGGCGGGGCAAAATTTTTTTACTTTCAGATAAAAAGTGGAAATTTACACCATATAAATGTTGTACGTTATAAGTAATAGACTAAAAACACGGACAGTACAGTTTCTTTTATATGGGCGTGCGGCCGTTGTAGGCGTGTTCTTTGAGAAGTTTGGATCATTTTCAAATTCTTTTGTAAGTCCATAGGCGACATCTTCATTTTTGGGAATGGGAGATACTGCTGGGTTTAGCACACAGACATATGGAAGGACGAAAGCACGGACATGCTTAGGTTCATTCCGAATTTAAAATTGGCCAAGAACTTATATACTTTATGTAATTTTTGAAGCTTGTTTCTGCGCATTATAAAAGTTTTGAAAGAAAATGAAACTATGGCACACTCTAAAATTGAGTAGGCGTGGCCGATTTCTAGCATTTTTCAGTATCGCTCGTGGAATATATGTTCAAATTTTGTAAATTTATCCTCTGTAGTTTATGAGTAAAGAGCAAAAAAACCATTTTTTATTTCTTTTGAAAAACACAACTGGCCTTACTTTAACTAGCACTGTAGGCGTGTCCTTTGAGCGTTTTGGCCCTTTTTCATTATCAATTTGCATGCAAGCATTTCTAATGTTTATTCCGGATTTAAAGTCGATTACTTTATTTTTGCGGCCAGGAGAGCGCACAGACGCACAGACGGACATGCTTAAATAAATTCTGATTTTGATGCTGATCAATAATATATATAATTTTTGTAATCTCTAAAGCCTCCCTCTGGGCAAACGTTGCAAACGTTTCGACATAAAGAATATACCTCTCACTCTTGGTTATAAAAAACAATATATACAAAATTGCTTTTTACCTCAACATAAATTATCGCAATTATAATCACGCCATTATTATCCACTTTACTGTCCGGAATTCCCAACGCAAACACAGTATTGTTGTTTTAAGCAATAATTTAATTCAAAATAAAAGCAATTTCTGTCAAGTTGTGCATATACTCATGGTTTGCTCATTTGACTATGTGCGCAATGAAGTAAGTGTGCAAGCGAAATGGAAGTAGAAAGGAGTGAAGGTAATAATATGTTTAAGCTAAGCGACGTTTGAGTGTTTAGTGCACTGAAAGTTTCCCGTGCGATTTGCTGATATTTTCATTATACATGTGTCAAGTATTTTGAAAAAATAGAGCAAATGTGGATCGCGAAGTCAAGTTAGCCCTATATCTCTGTGCTGATTTCCTATTCGCCTGAAATGTTCAAAGTGCGTGCTTATCAACGAATTTGATCAAAAGTGATCAAGTAAGAACTTTTATTTTCTAACCGTCATACCGGATAGGTTTTCCTTCAGATTGCCGCAAAATATGAAAGTTAAGCTCCATGTAGCTTGCTACGTCACCATCGAAAAATACACAGTTGTGCACGTGGGATGAAGCCCATAGTTGATTGGTTAAATGGCTTCGTAAATAAGGAAAAGCTCCTTTGGTTTCAAAAAAACTAACGTGCCGTCCCTAAACGGCCTTTGTGCGCACAAAAATGATTTAGTGAGCTTCAAGTGTGGGCAACATTCACTGAGCCGATGTAGTGCCAGACATAATTCATTTGCAGCATTGCTATCTGCGAGAAAACTGAATTATTTGAAACGGACTTGACGACATCACGGGCCGCATGTGATCCACGGGCCGTTGCTCGCCCATGCCTGCTCTACAGAAACATTGCTATTGATTTTCCGTGACATGGTTTGGATGATTTTGATTTGATGGGTATATGGTTTTAGCAAAATGGTACAACATGCCACACATCTTGAGACACAATCAATTTACTGGGAGAAAAGTTCACTAACCGTGTGCCAAAAGTGCCTATTCGACATGAGTGGTGGGATGACTACTCCATTGGACTTATTTCCTGGGTGTTGAGTTAAATTACTAGTTTACTCCAATAAATTACAAACTCCGAAAGAGTTGATTTTTGTTGTGTTGTTCGACTTGCTATCGAATCATTAGGATTACCAAAGACGGTTGTTTCAAATAAAATGGGGATTTATGAAATTATAATCGGGCAAAATCGCTATTAGCAAAAAGAGAAAAACCTTAGCTCTAGGAAGTTTTGAGCATTTACCATATGCTCGCTGTCCGACCATGAATTGCTTCGCTCTTCACAGAGCTTTTTCCGATATTTCATTTAACTTTTCCCCAAGAATTCCCAAAATGGTTATCGATCTAAGCGGACACATCTTTACTTGGGAATACCAGCAAAATACGAGAGCAAAAGTCTTTAAATTTCGAAGAATGCCTCCCGGCATTCTGTACGATGTACAATTATGTCCACGGTCCAAACAATATAGTGAAACAAAATTTGATCCAAATCTTAAACGGAAGTGGATTTCATTTACGTTTACTTTCGAAACCCCAAAATCGATGTTCCCCCTATATATTCCTAATCAGCGTGCATGACGGAATCGATTTAACGATTTCTGGCCAAGTGCTTACTTTTGACATCGCAAGCAAACTTCACGTAGAAAAAGTAGTGTTATGCCGAATTTCTTTTTCGCTTTTCGCATAAGCCCTAGCTCTGTCTGGCAGCCCTAGAAAAAGTAATTGACTTCTGCTTCTAACACTTGTGAGTTGTGATGGCACAATGGGGCTTAGCAGGCAAATTGTAAAAGTTTATCGGTTAAAATGGCGCATGCATGGCTTAATAAGGATCATTTAAAAATAAAAAATATGCGTTTGAATGGTGGCGAATAACGCCACGTAGTTTTTTCTCTCATAATACTATATTCATAAAGATATTTTGCTTTCTTTAGGGTATGTGAACTAATTTATAAAAGCCGTTCTCAAAAACGTTGAGTAAAAAAGGCAAGACTTTACGAGATACTCTAACAACAACAAAAACAAATGCTTAACGCCTGAGAGCTTACTCGTGGCGGTTCTTAAACACCTCGGCCTTTTGGCCCTTGGAAGAAAAAAACGATAAAAATAAACTTAAGATCTTAACCTGCTGACCATATATGGGAAGGATTTATGAGAGCGATTATCAATCGTAACTGGCTTTCAGTAAGGGATCAATCAGATGCGATAGTGTTAGTGCAATTTTCTATACGTTCTTCAAATCTTGTTTAAATTTTCTTCTTCTTCTTCTTCTTATTTTATTTTTTTTTCTTTGACACTCGCTTCTATCTATCCTTGTTGTCATTAAAAAACTTTATTTTATTTTCTCTTAAATGTTCAAATATTTCTGCTTAAGGTTAAAAGTGCATGTTAAGAAGCGGTTTCCTTTACCAAACCAAACATTGCATATGTGTGGTGTATATGTGTATATAAGCAATTGTTGGTTGGTTGAATTAAACCTATTAAGGAATTACATGAACTTTTAACATAAACATTTGTTCAAGGCATGCAAAGTCTAAAAAGTTGTTTGCATTCTTCATGTTGTTGATAAATTTCCAAAAACAACATAAAGAACATTGAAGCTGTTCCGAAACCTTACATACATATTCACATCGAAGCTATCGAAAATGTGTTGTTAAGTAGACTTAGTTCGTAGTAGATGGCCAAAAAAAAGGCAAAAGGAAAAGGAAGAAAGTTTTAGATAAGCAGAGAACTTAAAAAGTTTCATTTACGAAGGATTAAACGGTATACAGTGTTTATTTTGCTCAAATTCTATACTAGATGTGTTGTTTTCGCGGCAGCTGCCATTTTATACATCATTCAGATCCCACTAAAAATGTATTACGAATAGTGTATAATTGTCATTGCATTCGAATTTTATTCTAAGCACTGCGCCGTAACAACAATTTTACAACAAAAATGTACTAAAATTTCGTATGCAGTAAACTACTTGAACTAAGCTAGCTCCTAATATATGTGTATGTATATAGGAGAAGCAGAGAGAGAAAGAGAGAGTCAAGCAAGGATATTTAATGAATTTGGTACGTGAGATAGTAGCGACTAAGTTTATTGGACGGTTTGTTTGTTGTTGTTGAACAAAATCATTAGTTTTTAATTCGATACAAATTTTCTAAGGCAAAGCGACTACCGAACGGAGTATTCGATCAATACACAATAGAGGGCCATAGCTAAATACCCTACACCACCCTACAGTTATTCATATAACGTATTTCCAATACAAGTAAGGACATCGTAGTCGGGCAGGAACGACATTTAGGTACCCTACACCACTTCGCCTGATACAATCGTTCCATGTTTTGGTACACACATACTGGATGGTGTTCGCAACATCACATGATCCAAATTTTGCCATTTTTCATCAAAAATACAGTCTTTTTTTGAAGGGCGCACTATTCCCGAGTAATCTTATATGGAATGGGGTTCAAGCCATCGAACGATGTTATTCAAATTTGATCCTCTTCAATTTTATGTCAAACTACTGCAACGAACAAATGTTCACCATAAAACATTAACAATCAGGCCTTCTTGACATGCAAGGCATATATAAGCGATGGTAAAAATAGGTCAACGTAGTCCAAAGTTGGTTAAATTGATTTCTTTGCTTACTTACTATCATGAATCAATTTTCACGACAAAATTATGCAAATTATAAATTTTCACCATTTAAGGATTCAGTTTTCGTAGGAATGCTTATATGAAAGGGGCCTCCAAAAAAATGGCCTCAGCCGAATTAAAATTTTTCCCATTTAAAATCTTAAAGTACTCAGAGAAATTTTGAAAATATTAATTTTTTTACATATAACGTTGTATGGGGAGTGATCAAAAAAGTGGATTGATCCGAATCATGCTCAATAACGTTCGTCCTTGGACTATGACATATTAGAGAACCAAGTTTATGTTAAACACAAGACAGACAGACGGACAGACAAGCTTAAATCGATATGTGTAATAAAATGTGCGTCTACCTCAAATTCTTCTAGGTGTTGCATACGTTCGTATACATCCGTATTCTATACATTCGTACAAACACACTTATATAATAAGGGGTGCAGGGTAAAAGTGTATAAACACTATGATCTTACTTTTGAATAAAAATATTAAAAATATTAAAAGTAAAATATAGATTGTGTTCAAGCTTCTATTTATGTAAAAAGAAATATCAAAAAAAACTATTGTGTCAATAAACATTAAAGGAATAAAGCTCTTACTTATGATATAATATTAAGTGCCTTAGCATAAGCACAGAAGCTCTAACCTTTTATACCTTTCAGAACATGATTATATAAAATTATCGCTTTGTAAGGTGTTTCCCTGGCACAGATGGGTACATTTTTTCTTTGTAGTAAAAAAAGATAGAAAAACTTCGGCTATTCACTAATTTGGGATGGACGCATGAACAAATATTTAAACTGACATATGCGAAGGGTATAAAATTTGGCACCGCGTTTGTTTTTCTGCGAAAACAAATTTCAAATCTTGGCAATAATTCAATCAATAAATAAAAAGACTGAAAGATAGATGAGATTAAGTCGACTGCGCTCTTTAATAACTCTAAGGGACGTTAATTTTGATACATCACAGAAGACTATAAAAGTGTTTATGACAGAGAAAACTTTATATATGTATATATAGATATAAAGTTTTTTATGTATATGTATATACAGATATAAAATTATTTCTTATTTTAGAAGGTAAGCAGTGAATGACTCACGTCTGTCAAGCTGGTGGTCGCAGGTTTGAATCCAAGCGTGGGAGATCTTGCTTTGCAAGTAGTTATATTATACAGTCACTTAGACTTATGTTCGCTTGTTAATATCTTAAGCCTAAAAATATATTTTATAATGTTTACTTTAACGGACGGACGGGCAAAAGGGCAGCCGGACATGTTTAAATCGATTCAGAACTTAATGCTGATCAAAAATACATATACTTTGTGACGTCTCTGAAGCTTCCTTCTGGGTTTTTGCAAACGTTTTAACAAAATGAATATACCTCTGATCCTTAGGTGATCGGTATAAAAAACATTATCTTTTTTTAAGCTTTTAAAAGTTCCTAGTTGTTCACATTGTGCTGTGTGATTGCATTTTCAATAAAATAACTTTTGCAATTTTCTCACCTTCACTGCTTCATTTTCTCGTCATATTGTAAACCTTTTTTCTTTGTCGCATTATTCTCGTGCAATAATAGAAATTTTAAAATGAAATTTTTAAAATTTTTATTTTCTCTCATCATTGCAGTTATTTTCTTTAAATTCACTGACACGTAAGTGTTTTTATGAACAAAAAAATTCACTTAAGCAGCTGAGTTTCCGGCTTTCAAAAAAAGCAACAAAAGACAGAAAAAAAACGAAAAATATAAAAAAAATGTTGCACATTGTTTATAGAATTCTTTTTCGCAATATCTTTGCCGGACGTAGTAGCATCCGATAAAACAGAAAAACGTCAAAACTAGCAAAAACTTTATTCCATCTCAGTGCCGTTAAAGAAATGTTAACATTATTTTGTCACTAAATTGCATTCACTTTAAAATGAAATTTCGACACTGCCAGCCTTTATACGAATATCTAGTAATCGCCTTAGAGCGTAGGCTTAAATCAGTTCAAAACAACAGCAAAATGTCAAAGCAAAATTGTTAGTGGGTCGATAGAAACGATTCGAACAGAGCCTTGCTATAGTGTAGAGCTTTTGCAAGAACTATTGCATACTATAAAAAGCGATGCTCAACAAATGGTCCCATCAACTCATTCACATTTTGTTATGGCTATATGTCACACTGAGAAGAACCTAAGATAGATCCCCCATCTCCCATTATGCTGATATAAACTTGTCTATCCATCCGTCATATTTTCTGACTATGCCGATATAAACTTGTCTGTCCATCCGTCATATTTTCTGATTATGCTGATATAAACTT
>KK502819.1:175676-195276 GCA_000688735.1 Glossina austeni
AACTAGAGCATCACAACACATGTCATATGTATCCGAGTTTTCCCATTTTTATATATGCAGTACAGGATCCTACACGGAATATAGGTGAAAAGGCTTAACGCTATATATGTTCTGTAATAGCTTAAGAAGGAAAAAAGCAAAGTAATATGCTTCTGAAGACAGTTTGTGTTACTTATGTACTGTAAAAGTATCTTTTGACTGATGAGACCCAACGCCAACATATATATATAAGTTTCGAAAGTTTTTACCAAATTTGAACTCGACATCATCATGTTCGGGAAGAGGCGAATGTTTACCATAAAGGGACAGAGGGATAGACGGAGAATTTATTGAGCTTTTTGAAGTTCCCTGCTGCGTGCAGCAATCGTTTTCACGAACTGATTGTAATTCCATTTCCTTTGGTGGGATGAGCATGAAAAGCACTTCATATTTTTTGTTATTATGAGATGTTGTAGCAGTTCCGAAAATAAGTGAATGAGATATTACTCTAGTTCTTTTTTCTCTTTTTCGTATTAAATATGCTAAAAGTATTTTTTTTTTTTTTTTTATCAATAAGAAAATTTTGACAGATTTTTGAGAAAAAAAGAACAACGACATCCTCCCGATAGAAGACAACAAACAAACAAAATAAATGAATTTGAACAGCAATCCCTTATGTTATTCTGTTAATTCTCTTCTATTCGAGCATCAATCATCCAACCGATAAATTACAAAAGAAGACATTATTAAAAGTCAATTATCCTTAATCCGACACAGAATGTAAAATCTTAACCAAAAATATGATTTTTGTAATTTCGTTTAGTTTATATTTGGTTTAGACAAAATATGCTTTAAAAGCAGCCAAAAGAAAAAAATACGGAGTAGAGAATATACATGAAAAAAATTCTTACTAATTAACCTCAAAATTTTCGGTAGAAAAAATCTGCTCGCTAAGTGCGGTTAACATCGTGGGCCCGGATACGTGAAAGACATGATGAGGAATAAAAATATCGAAATTTGCACTAAACCCACAAAAATCGTTTTGAAAAGACAATTTTTTGGTTCCGGCTCCATTCCGATAGACATTGGAGTGCGGATTCGACGTATACGACTGCGATATACTTTGCCACGTATCGGCGATTCAAATAGTGCTGAAGTCTGCTTGTCAACTCTACCAACCGTTTGCTCTTCCAGCAGCTCACTGTTATTGGTCATTGTTTGCATAGACCTTTTATTTTCTAATTTTATTTTATACGGTGCGTTATAAACGTTAGAAAATCGTTTTAAGTTTTCTTTTGTCATACCGTTATCGGTGCTTTCGCATATAACCATTTTCGCTTCAGTTTCCTCGATGTAGTCGCTACTTTCTTCCGAAATGGCCAATGATAACTTTGGATATGCTTTACTGAACAAGATATTATTAAAAAATATCGGATCGTGATCCAAAATATTAAACGATACACAGTTGCTTTTCGGTCGTAAGTAACTCATCAATATATCGGGATTCTCTTTGAGTTTCTTGAAAGAAGTTCGCTTAAGCTCGGCATTCTCATAATTGGAGGGTATGTAAAATGGTCGATTAGCATCTTTCTTCAACTCAACTATGGTCTTCTTGGCTATGCGAAACTCTTTAACTTCGCCAAATTGAACCACGATACCCATCACTTCCACATTAACCATAACGTTATGCTCGACGCAGGCTATGAAAAACATCATTTTCGGTTCTGGCATTAGCATATAATCGCCAGTTGAAGAGCTAGAAATAACAATTTCGGGGGATACGGTAGGGAGTAGCAAAGTATGTATCGACGCTGAATGCCGCGAACTGCTGCTTCGAGAAGTTGCCTCCAATCTTTCACTTAAAGTTCTTAAAATAACAATTTCCTTTTCCAAAGAGGGCACATTTTTGAAAACAACATCCACTTCTACTCTTTTAGTTCGATCATCGATACTGTTTACCGCTTGCCACTCAATAAGTGGGCCAATATCACAATCGGTTTGCACTTCTCGACTAGCCATAGCATGACAACTGTCGAGTTTACTGAGAGCAGTCTTCACGACCGTCTCGTTTTTTAGAATGCTCGTCAATTGAGTTTCCAATATATCCTTGAACAGACTTGAATTGTTTTTATCTAAATGATGATATCTTTCATCCGTTTTAACCACGTCATTGAGGACATTAAGTTCATCGTCTTCCATAGAACAGTGTTTTCGCAGCAACATATCTCGAAAAGTCGATAGAATACGAGTACTGCTAGCAGTAGTATTATGAACCGATCGTGCAGTAACTATTGGTGAACACTCTTTGAAATCTTCATTCGAATCAAGCGATTCAGTGTCGAACTGAGTGCCGCTTGGCACATGGAAGGAGAGAGAATGTTGGGAGAGAGTACGTTGGGAGAAAGCACAATCTTCATCCTCTATGCTATTGCAATTTTGAATGCGACTTTCCTCGTCGGTTTTATATTCGTCCCACGAAAATTTTGAATCGTTAAGATTGTGTGCAGTCATTATTTTCTTCATCGAATTGACGGGTTTACACAAATAAATCGGAGCTCGATTATCCAAATGTGATTCAACAATGGGCTTTTGTTGTCGTCCCTTCTTTAAAGCGCTACGTTTCACACTTCCATTGGTGTTGAGCGATAAAGGTTGACGTGTTTGTAACGAACGACTAGTAGAATCAAGTGTCTGACGAGTAGATTGAAAATTCTGTGAATTTTTCAACGAAAAGTTATGTTGAGTGTTCACCGTTCTCTCAATAGTTGAATGAGTACTGGGCGCTTTTTTCGCTTTGCTTAAACGCTCCCAAACCGGTTCCGATCGGTCGCCTTTAGGGCGAAAGCGTTGGTTACACTTTTTCAATTCGACATTTTCGTTTTCTTTATCAACTTTCACGGCTTGATGATAAGTTGATCGATAGGGATGATTCATGATGGATTTAATTGACCGCACACCTTCTTACTGCAAATCTCCGAAATTGTTTACGTAAACTTCAAAATATAAGCTCGAACGACACTACGATTATCTCTACAAAATATTACAAAATCTTATGACACTTCGTGAAATAATCAAAGAAAAAAAATTCATACGATTTATAGATTTTGATAGATGCTCTATAATACTTATTCGAATGAAGCACAAGTTGTTTTATTGACAATAAAATTTTTTTCTTCGTCGAGTCAGCAAATGAAGAATAGATGATTTTAATATGTTGAGTAAAAAAGGTTCTATGTGAACACGAACTTCTTTCATATAGTTGGCGATTAGCTTGACATACATATATGCGTATAAGTATGTTTTCCGTGTCGTCATATCCGTAAGAGTTACTTGTTACTTGTAAGTGCCTTCTGAAAGGGCGGAAATGTTTCGAAAGTAAAATAGTATGTGAATGTGTAGAGGCACAGTTTGGCTATGAACAGTTATATGTTTTGATGTCAAACTTGAAATTTGAAAGAGAAGACTGCGGTGCAAGTCGCCAATTTGCCTGAGGAACAAATGTCAAAAATTCTGCGATCAAGAAGACTTTATGTACACAATTTACGAAGCGTGTTATGGCGAATAGAACTGCCGATCTTTGGACAGTTTAAAAAATTTCCTCTACATAGAATTAAGTTTCAATATCGGCGAGACTTGTATAGAATACCCCTATGGTCGACCTTGCCTTGCTATAGCTTTCTTGCTTGTTTTTCGGTTGAAGTTATAACGCGAATTCCTGTAGCGGCACACCTATTGTTGTTGTTTTCCGGCGCGCATATAATCTATGTTATCCAGCCGCCTTTCAATCTATACTTTGATAAACTAATTTACAAAATATGTAGACAATAATTTAATAAATAAATGAAAATGAATTTAAAGGCGACAAAAATTCATATAACAGTAAAAAGTTATAAGCGGCTTTGATCGAAACTTTTATACCCACAGGCAATTTTTGACGAAAATTTGCGTATACGGATTTCGCGAAATATCTTCACGAGTTCGATAACAATTGAGAGAAATTGTAACACAATTATCGTCGTTTTTTCCAGATTATCACAGTTTCTAATCTACTGTTGGCGTATATGTAAGCAAATCGCAACCCCGGTTTAACTTTTAACTCTTAATCATTCAGAAAATGTCTGCTTCCTATCTTCATTTTTGTAAGAAATTCGATAATTGTTATGGATCGAAATGACCTACAAGGTTAGAAATAGATGCATGCAAGACGTTGTTAGTTCTAGTGGTCAGCGAATAAGTTTTGGTTTATTTAAACGAAGCAAAACTCCATAAATAAATAATGTTCGCTTACGAAAAGAAAAAAAAAAACAGATCAACAAATGATTACCATGCGTATATGTAAGCATGTTTGTATATAATATATCCTAATCGGTGATTTTAAGGATTTTCAGCACGATATTGTGATTTTCAAATTTTCTTTCCTTACTGCGCTTTGCTCTTTTACACTGCGCCAATTCACTGTCAGCTGCATTCATATGAAGCCTTTTTCTTGCGAGTCGACACTTTTTCATCATTTTGTAAGCAGGAACCAAGCCCATCCATAAGACTCTCTCTCGCTCTCTCTCTCTCGCTCACTCTCTCTCGCTCACTCTCACTCTCTCTCTCTCTCTCNCAAGTACCTTAGCAAAGGTGATTACTCTAGTGTGAAGATAGCCCACATTTTTGTCTTTGCTAAAATGTAGGCTATGTACAGTGGGCTAACTTCACATCAGTAAATGATTCGTGTTCACGTGTATATAAAGTGGTGCAAGCTACGCTCAGCTGAAAAGGAAACCTACGCCGATACTTTAAGAAAATGTTCGCAAAGATCTGAAATTTATAATTTAGACCATCTTGAAGAAAATACGTGTAACTATTAGTAATAAAATTTGTTGTTAATCACTACAGTGTAAATATCTACGCCTTCTAGTGAAAGTAGAGAAGTTCACCTGTCGAAGCTTTATATGCAATTTTCATGATTTATATAAATTTTTTTTGCTCTAATAAAAATTGACTTAGCATTCGAAAAAGTCACATGGATTCATAGGAAGCAGGCTGACTTTTCGAAATTGATTGTTCAAAAAAAAAAGACATGCAGTGTAATAAGCCGAAGTGTAACGCTGCTTCACTTTTAAGATGTCGTTAAAAATGTTGCAAACGAGTGCAATATGAACAGCCTGAGGTAACTTCAATAAGCAAACAATAGCCGATCAGTACGGGACCAGAAATCTTATTGGATGAGCCCTTGC
The DNA here is from genome assembly GCA_000688735.1 of Glossina austeni. Lineage (NCBI taxonomy): Eukaryota > Metazoa > Arthropoda > Insecta > Diptera > Glossinidae > Glossina > Glossina austeni. The sequence goes on from KK502819.1 coordinate 180,881, forward strand.
TGTGAGTAAACTATCACTGCTAGACCATTTCCAATGGTTTCCCTTTTTTGCTTCCAATTACATCCTTCGGAGACTTATTGAATAGTGGGGAATTCTATACCTAAAGATTTGCTTTCTCAACTCCTTAGAAAGTTACTTTATTACAAGCAGTTACTAGAGTATCCTCTCGGTAACAGAGAAGAACAAAGTTGGTTTTTTCATAATGCCTTCCATAGGCTGGGCCTTTATAGAGCCGCTTACGATACTTATTAAGTAACTTAACATTTCTATATTTGACGATTGTCTCAATTTCAGGATTTGTTGAATAAACGAGACCGAATTTGTCGTGGAAAAGTTACAAAACTTTTCGAAATCATGGATAGAATTATGTTCTCTTAAATTTTTGTCTGCCAAGTTGCGCCATCTACAAAACACAAATCCTCTCATATTTTTTTTTTTTTTTTTTTTTTGGGTTGTTGAGTAAAGTTGGACTAAATTTATGACTTATATGTCCGAAGTGGAATACTTTACTGCAAATCCTCTCATATGCACGTATCATATTTTTATACGCAGATCTACGTATTTGTATTTATCCATGTGACTAGATATGTTTATACGGTAAGCGCGCCAAACCGGTCGCGCTCGTGCCGTAAATTCACCCNCACTCTCTCTATCTATCTATCTCTCTATCTCTCTCTCTCTCTCTCTCTCTCCGTCTCCTTTATTATATACATATATACATATCTCCAGTTTGCGGAAAGCTCACAATCGCATCGGGAGACGAGGAGGTGGTACTTAGAATATCTTCTTAGAAGACGGGCCAAAGAGGGCTTTGAAAATAAGCTTTAACAAATATCTAGCGCGGTCGTGTAGCATGGTGTTACTAAAATGGGTGTGGTTGGTTTATAAATACATCCTCATAAACAACAAGATATTGCTGATGATGATGTGATTTTTGGTAAATATTTCCCACGGTTATGTGAAAAAGATCACAGCAAAGATGGCCCCTTTAAGAAAATAATCTAGAATTGCAATGTTGTTCTGTGTTGCTATTCACCCAAATATAGTTTACTTTTCGTATTAAGATTTCTTTTTATTGCAGGCCGCAGCAAAACTACTATCACTTGCAGTTCTTTATTAGTTGCCTAGAGCATGCTTAGCTTAGAAATAAGGTCCATTATCCAATATTCCCCAATATCGTCCATTGTTTTTTGTAAGTTATATTTTTGGACTTAGAAGTTATTTTACACTTCAGCATAGCAACTTGCATACTACTCTTAAGGTACGAACCAGCTCAACAAATTTTCAGTTACGCGCTCAAAAATCATTGTTGCACTGTGTTATGTAATATGCAAAATATAAAAAGTGTCGTTGGATTACCTTACTTTACATTATGCTGAAAAACAAAGCAAGTGTAAATATAAGAAAAAGTGCATACACACACACACATACACACACAATATATGCACAAAGTTATTCAACAGCTTAAATCTAGTTGAGAATACCGCTATGGCATGTCGGAGAGATGAAAGGGAAACAAATACATGTAAATTTGAACAACAGTAAGAAAAGGCACAAGAGAAAAGTGAAAACTCCATAGAAATACCAAAGGATTGACATAGGAGTGCGTGAGTCTAATGCGAAGCGCTAGATGTCTATGCTTCGCAACACTAACATATGTAACACAATATGGAGAACAAGGCTGACATTTGTTCAAGTGAATAACGATAGCGCACACTGAGTATGAATGTATGTAAATGCATGTAAACATGCATCAGTATTGTATTCGTATTTCGAGATGCGTGTAAAAGTTTTCACTTGAAAATAGCTTAACCTACATGGATACCGAGGGAAATAAAAAAAAGTTCTTATCAACATTTCTTATGTAAATGTTGGTTAACTTATACGTAGATACACGAAGAGCTTTAATACCTAACTGAATCTATTATAGGAAGATGTCTGCAAGATTTTCTTTGAAATTTCTTATGTGAAGTTATCTGCAAATCACGCAATGAACCACACGTCGCATTTACATCTTTCTGGGGAAAACAATGTCGAAAAAATATCGCGCCTTTAATTTATGAATAAATTGTTATTGCTAAAGGATGGGGTTATACTCATTTTATCATCGTTTTTGCTACACTCAAACTACACTCGCTTCCTTTTATGTCTTCCTGGCTGCTTTTAGAAATATTTGTTCTTCTGCGTCTGGAGCATTCAAAGTCGTCAACCTTGAAATAAATGACTGAAACCGTTTTTTGAAGAGAATTATGTTCGGCAGCGACTGAATCTTGTTTTACCCTTCACCGTTATCATCAATAGACTAAAGAAAAAAGGAAAAATCTAAATATCTGTGCTCTATAATATTGCGTGGGCGTGACTGATTTTTTCCATTTTCGTACTGGTGCTGCAGGGCCATCCATAGATGCGAATTTTTATTTTATATTGTGTCTGTTGTGGTTTATAGGTATAGGAAAAAATAACCTAATTTCTTTTTAATTCTGAGAAAAGCGGTGTTCTCAGATTATGTTGCACGGTGATGGTTTCCTATGACCGATTTTGGCTCAATTTCAATATCAATCTGAGTGCAAGAGCTTCCAATCTTTGAGCCCAATTTAAACCTGAGCGTTGCATTTTTGTGACCAGAAGACGATATACAGGCAAGTGGCCGGCTGGACGGACATGGCAAAATCGGTTTAGACTTTGGTGCTGCTAAAGAAACTGCATACTGCGCGAAGTTATTGAGGCCTCCTTCCTGGTTTTGCAAAAGTTTTGAAGTTTGTTGAATTTAAAAAAGCGCTCAATTGGTCGGTTCTCTCTTGTCTTGATAATCGATGTCGAACTCCGTTCGAAACAACAATCGCACGAGAATTTTCGCAGATTCATATCAATGTGAACGGCAGAAATCCTTCTCTAGATTTAAAGAGTGTCCTGAAGAAGGTTATGCTTAAATATGTCGAACTCTCCAGCGAAAACGTTAGTATCTGACTGCACATAGTCTTGCCACGACTTGATATATAAATCGTGCTCTACGCAGCTGTTTTCTCAAAGACAGCCTAAGTCGAATGGTATTAAAATATGTTCTTCGATAATTTTAAGCGCGAAATTTTTAAAAGTTAAGAAGTTAAAAGTTGTTCAGATTATTACGTTAAGAATTAAAGCAAAAAATATATTTCTACTCGATGGTTGATGTTTGATGGTCGTCAGCGAAACGAATTTTGTAATAAAAAGGCGTCATATTTCGCTGAAAAGGTATAATAACGAGTCAGACTAAAAAGACTATAGCTCTCACGCGACAACTGAGAAAGTTATGAAATCGACATATAATTATGTGCGAATGTCTAAACGAGTTCTGAAAACTCGTGAGTTTAATTGTGCAAAATCTGTTGTTGTCGAAGAAAAGCATATTTCCATAAACATTTATCCTTTTAATTAATGCTATGTATGTGCAAATGTACTTAGGTGCACACAGACAGGAACATAATAATAACACTGAATCGTCAGTAAAAACAACAACAACACACTTCTGTTTATATAGCATAATAACATTTCCTTCTTTTGTTTTGTTTTTGTTTTGTTTTTGTTTTTTTTTTTTGCCTTTTTTAAAGTAAACATAAACATAAAGAATGTCTGTTGTTTGCTATATGATTTTTTTCCAAAGAACAATCCTTAAGGCTATATGTACAACGTAAACTTTGCACGTATAGTCTCACACTTTTTTAACGAGTTAAGCTTTGCTTTCAATTTGCTTTGCTTGCTGGTGGCGTAGGTGTCAGATAAATAGCTCGAAGGACCCTCTTTTCCACACGATCCACAAAAATGCTGATACTAAAAAGGCTGATACATTTGACTTACTTGAAATTGACAAGGAAAGACATAAAGGAGTTTTGCACATAGATTTGCACGGTTAGGGTCGTCCATTGCGGGCGTTCGAAAGTAAACACAACTGCGAGACACTTCTTATTGAAATTTGGATAAATGTTTCCTTTTAATATATCGTATGGAATTTGCTATTCAAATCCTTCAAGGGACACTTTATAGGACTGGATTGTTTTAAAGTAGTTTTCGAAGATTTGTCCGTGGACAATAGCTCGGCCAATTTGAGAGCTTTTCGCATAAACTCCATTCTTTATCTCACCCCATAACAAAGAGTCTAGCGGTAAGAACCTGCCTGAATGCGATGGCCAATGCAAATCATTAGAATGCGTTTTGAAATTATTTCGGGAAATTTCCCGAGTAGAGATGGCAAGACGAAGCGTATTATGTACCGTCCTGTTGAAACCACATATCATCAAACATCATTTAATGTGTGTTAAAAAACATTAGTCATCATGTTTCTGTTGCATTTCTCATTGGCGGCAACTGCAACATCATTTTTACTTGGAAAAATAACATTTTTCACCTACACGCCACACCCAAAAGTTCATGTTTACGCATGTAAAGATGTTTTTGGAATGGAAGATACGTTTTTCTTCTTCTAAGTAGCGGTCGGGTTAATAATAATCGGTAGGATAATAATAATAATCGTTAAAAAAAAAAAACAATCATGGGGACCACATTAGGTCGTAGGTAAAATAAATTGTATCGGGAAAAACATGTCAGAGTTGTCAAGGTTAAAGTATCATTTATATGTCAACTCTTTAAACCAGTCATAGTGTTATCAAAAGCCTTCTTTGAAGGGGGCATGACAGTAAGTCGATACATATTCGAACACCCTCTTTAGTTTAATAGTGGTTGTAGTCGTTGTAATAATGATTCATTTCGAAGTTAGTACAATAAGTTAGTATAGTAAAGAATTGGAAAGCGGAGCTGTTTCTGTCTCCTCTTGATTCACTCTCCACGCATTCTACATAAGACTTTTAATTTCGGAGCAATGAAATATAGGAAGTGTTATAGCCGGCAGTAAGAAAAGAGCTTCTTTTTTGTGAACAGTAATTGTGTTCAGCGTACCGACCGTTGATAATGCAAAAAGTGATTCCTGTGCGATTCTTGCAAGATTCTAATTTCACCGATAAATGTCAACCTAAAGATATCTATGATCTTAAAAATATTCAAATTTACATAAAATCTAAAACTGAAGTTTAATCTATCATCCGACAGCGAAAGGCATCCCATTCCATTCCATGAAAGTCGGCCTATTGGAGGATGCCCAAAGCATAACATGTCCTGACTCAAATTTAGAAAATTTAATTCACTTTCCAAAAATTTTACGATTTTTCAGTTTTTGTCATAAAAGCCAGTAATTAGACTTTCTCCTCATATAAGGACTTACTTTTCATGATGGCCTCGATAAACATGGTAGTGTCTAAAAATAAACCTATATGATCCAAATTTCCTACCGTTAATTTCTTGGCTAAATTTTCCTCATAAAATATTAATAATTCATGAGATATTTTATATAATGTGGGCTCGAAGAAATAGATCTTTGTGGTTCAAATTTGGTTCACTTAATTTTTATGTCAAATTACTATCGTGAACAAATTTTCATCATAAGATGTTAACAATTAGGCCATTTTGGCATGCCGTAGTATCCAAAAAATAGACCTACTTGGCCCAAGTTCGGTAAAGTTGATTTCTATGTCATTTTACTATTATGAAGAATTATTGAAAATCCTACCTTTTCACTATATAAAGATTCAGTTTTCCTAGGAACGATTATACGAGAGGGGATTCAAAAAAATGACCAGACCGTAAAAAATTTTTCGCACCAATCGGTCGAAGGTCGAAATATTATTACATAGTACGCTTTGTTGAAAAATTTTAAAAATTGCAATGCATGGAAGTCAAAAATTTGGACCGATCCGAACCATTTTCAAAAGCCTTTGTTCAACAGAAGAAAACAGGGCGGACAGGTGGACAAACAAGCTGAGAATGTGATTCTGATTTGGCCGTTGCAGAAAGAATGGGTCTATCTGAAGCACTTCTGGGTGTTACATATATACGCGCAAAATTTACTACAGCCTTGTACCACAAGTACTGTAGGATGTGATGCGAAACAGAAGTTCCGTCTTGTTTACCTTACGAGTAATAAAAAGAAAGAATGCGAGAAGTGAAAAAAGGAACACTTGGTTACTCACAACTTTGTGTGAGAGTGAGCTTCAGTTCTCATCTTTCATTATTTATGAGTGTATTGAGCAAAAATCCAGAAAATTTGCGTGGAGAAACAAAGGTCCGTCTCCTTCACCCTCTATTGCGAGCGTCTTGTTCAACTAATTTGAATCTCTTTTAATATCAATCTGCGTGCAATAGTTTCTAATATTTTTGTCAAATTTGAAGTCGATATTTTAATTTTTAGCACATGCGGAGTATCAAAAATACACATGCCCACGGATCCGTCCGTCCGTCCGTCCGTCCGACATGTGTAGATCTATTCAGAATTTGACCGTGATCAGGAATATGTGTACTTTATAGAGTTTCCAATACTTTCTTTTGGGCGTTCCAAACGTTATGACAAAATGGTTGCATCACCATTCTGTGGTGTTTTGTGCTGCGTTTTTGTTGAAATTGGTTTTATTTACTTCTTTTAATAAAAACAAATGGTTCCTAGTGGTAAACATTGTATCTATATATGGCTATAAACAAGCAGGAAAAGCATCTACTCGCGAAGACTATGGATGTGTGGAAAAAAAAATATCTTCATAAATAGTTTACATCTAAACCGAGTATCGCTTTGTTTTACATATACAAGCATACATGTTAAATATTTGCACAAGCTAAAGTACAAAACAAACATGTACAGGATTATGTGCATATGTGAGTGTATGGATTAATTTATAGCAAAAAAAAAAAAAGCTTTATTTGTTCATTCATTCGAAGTTTTGCCGCCACAGCAGAAGCTTTCCTCGGGATTTAAACGCGCATTTCCGACGCAATGTCAAGTAAACTTATACATTAAATAAGCCATAATTTTATTTAACTTTATCTTTGCATGTGACATACAATAAAATGTAAGAACATTTGTTTTTGTTTTCTTATTGTCACATAAATTTTTTGTTACTCTGTTTTTTTTTTTATACCCACCACTGTAGCATGTGGGTACACTCATTTTGTTTTTTTCCATAATATATGTAAAATCCAAAAGAAAACTTCAGAGACCCCAGAAAATATATATACTCTCGATCAGTACGAAATTCTGAACACCTACAACATCTTTAGTGAGACCATCAGGTTAGAGGTCTGATTGCATGGTATTGGTAGAAAAAGATATATGTTAATAATATCTCCAAAATTAGAGCAGGCAGAGTTATTTTGACTAAAGGTACTGAGTAGTCTTTTTATACTAATAAGAGCGAGCAACAAATTTCGGAACTTCATATGCTTTGGATGCTGTTTTTTGAAGCTCAAGCCTTGAAAAAACTTAAATTGACCCAAGCGGCAGCTAAACAGGTAAAGCAGAGGAAAAAGAGGAGGAGTATCTGCGTTTGTTTGGTTACAAGGCAAGGAAATGAAAATTTTTTTTACTCTAAAAGCGAGCAATGCGGTTAAAACAAAAGCAATCGCGGTAATGTGTCATGCTGTACTCAGTCTGCTCTGTGACAGATAGGCGGAAAGGAAAGAATGCACTTGATTGATGGACAAACCGCTTTCAATTCTGTAAAAATCTTGCAAAATGATATCTATACTATAGCAGAGCACTGCCCATATTACGATGTGACGGCGGTCAACGGTGTCGAGACAGGCCAAGAGCATCTAAGCGAGGACGAGGAAAAGTTAGATTGCATGGGATGGTGGACAACCTGCGTATGAGATATGTTCGGAATAACCTCCTTCTCCTAACGTAATGTACTTTCTGATCGGCTTGAGTGGCCGACTAGGCAAAGGGTCTCGTCTAACAACTCAATCGTTTTGAATTCAAATTTCAAATGCTTTAGAGTTTTCAATAAAACCGACAGATTTAGATGCTAGTGCTGTAAAACTTTAATCTTAAAATTTACGTCACTAACTAAATTAATTATAATAATTATAATAATAATAATAATAGAATTTTCTGTGTATTCTCGGCGTCTATGGTTGCGTATCTATGTTGTGTTTCGAAAAATTCCACAAAATTTCCACTTTCACTACAATCATATAATTCTTCGCATGCTGGTTAATAATTCTCTCGTATGCGGCTTAAGAATTCTCTTTATAGAGCACACAGGAAGAGGAATATGATAAAATTAGTAATTTTATAGAGCACACAGGAAAAGTAATATGATAAAATTAGTAACTTTATAGAGCACACAGGAAAAGGAATATGATAAAATTAGTAAATTTCTGTCAATGTTGCCTTCAAGCTGAAAAGGTCCCAATTCGTCAACTTCGGGATATTTACAATTATGATAGATAGCCTCTACGTGGCACAAGCAATTAAGACGTGAAAAGCTGAGTTATTAATTATGCAATATGTAGCATTGTAGCTAGAAGGTATCCAAAATTTGCTGTAAGACAATAATAATTTAATTGTAGCCACTTTTAGCATCAAATTAAACGGCCACACCGACATCAACCCACCAAATCTCTCATTCCACTAATACGTGACTGCACATACCAAACGTAATGCTGTTGCTTAACACTTCACCAAGTGTTCAGATCTGTCGGTAATAACGCAGGACAAACATAAGCAATCTATCTCTTGTCCACACCTATACGTAAGAGTTGCAAGTGAAGTGAGAGAACACATGTTTGGTGCTATTAGAGAAGCCTGACAAAAGGTTAAGAGATAAACCATAATTTGTGCACTCTGTGTTTTGTAAGCTAATTGTTAACGTCTTATATTTTGGAGTTCACGTAATGAGTTCTTGTACCAACTACAAAGGAATGTAAGTAAATGTACACACATTTTGTCAATTCCTTCGCGATGAGTGGAAAATTGTTTATATCAAGGGTGGATGTAGTGAGCTTCGCCTTTTTTGCGTCTACACTTCTACAATTTGCAGACGAAATTGTTGCTTCCCTATGTAAACCATAACGAAACAAAGAGACCGCGCTATCGTCAAGAAGAAATTAAAAAAATTGACCTGGAAAGCGGGCGGAAAGGTCGCGATATCATGGGTTTACTGCATAATGAGGTTCAGCCCTATATGATAAAGCATGTCCAGGAAACGTAAGCAGGGCTAAATTGGAACGTGTTGTCCTCTCCTTCATACTGACCAGATCAGACCAATCTTGCTAATCAAGATTGATTTCAATCGATTCTCTGTTCGAACAGCGTTCTCTTTCTAATGATGACGAAGAGTGTGCCCGTTTTTGGATATTTTCAAAAGATCAGTTATCCTTTTCACACGGAATTAGTATTTTGCCAGAAAAATAGGAAAAATTTACAGCTAAACACAGAATATTTTCTCCATTTTATTAAAGTAAGCATTTTTTTCCACTAAGAATTGATTAGAATCAACTTCTCTATGGAATGTGGGATAACTTTTCGCACAGCTTTTACAGAAGAACTCAATCTTAGATATGGGATTGCTTTCGAAAGTAAATCATATAAGGAATTAATCCATATATATATATACAGATATATATCGATAGATATAGATGTATATAGATATAGAATTATATATATAGATATAGAAATTGAGGTCTTGCAAGTTGGAGGCAAATCTATGTATAAACTGAGATAGCGGGTTTGAAAGTTCACCGCATGAGAATAAGAAGACCCTTTAAATGCTCACGATACTTGAAAGTTTGCATCTACACCTATCCATGATCAGAGAAAAAGCCCTAAGACAAGCAACTCAGCACGCAAAATATAAATGTATATTCATATCGACCATGGGGATGTCATCTCAAGTCGATTGACGATCTTTTTAAATGTTATCGAATGTTAAGAAACAACTAACAAATGTTAATTTAATATAAGCACCAACAACAGCTACAATTCCCTATAAGTTCTTACTCTAAACTACAAAAATTACAGAAATATTTTTATATGCGAGTTTTTTTTTTCTACCATGCGACAATTTTTCATATTAACTTCAACTTTAATCATATGATAGACTAATTGACTGAATTACTTCCATTCGCTACTTCCAATATTATAAATACTTTCATTTACAGACAGAGTTACTATCATGCTGTCCGATATGGCGCAGAATTCATTACCAAAAAGCCATATTTCAATTGACTTCGCAATACAAAGGGCTCTGAAGAGTTATCATAACAAGTTATACTCATGATGAGATTTACATACCTAGCGGCTAAGTTTTTTTCTCAATGATTTCAGAATTCCAGGCGTAAGCAAATCACACTTTGTTCTCTTATATGCTACAAGTTCATCAACATAGATCTCTGATAATGAATTTCCATAATGAATAAGTTTTCTTACCAAGAGTATGCCTAAGTTGAAATTATTTATACTTTTCATACAGGCAAGCATATATCCGGTAACACACCTATATTTTCACCTCACATACAGTTTTCCTCATTGTTTACACATTGGGAAGAGTTTGTAATTTTATTTTCAACTCCGAAAACCGTCAGGCAGACATAGGAAAAGAGTACAAGTTAGTAATTGTAAAAAGATTTGTAAATGTGTGTGCCTAATGCAAGATAGTTCTTGTTGATTATTGTTGTGTTTGTTGTTATTACCATTACTGCTGTTTTTCATTAGTTTATATATGTACATGGAATTGTTCTTTTAAAATTGGATCTGCTAAGCATGCACTTTCATTAAATTAAATTACGTCTATCAAAATTGTGTGCGGCATAAAAGAACGAGAGCATTGCGGACGAGTAAATACTTCTTCAAATCCTATTTGCAAACTTTTTAACTGATAAATGTAATTTTGTAAAAAAGTTTTTCTACTTAAAAGAAATTTGCGGAGAAAGAGAATTACAATTATTTTCTGTAACAACATTTGATGCCGCCAAAGTATTACTTTGAACATGTCAAGTAGAATGAGAAAATGACAGAGGTAAAGGGAGAGAGAGAGAGAGAGAGCTGTACATTTATATTGTCTCCATGGTATTAATGAGAAATTGTATTAGCATTTTCAACTAAATTGCACTCTTAAATAAAAGATATCCGCTTTGGCAACATAGATTCAAAAGCTAGGAGCTATTCCATATCACTTGTCTTGAAGGGGTATACTGAGTTTTTGTGAATGTATGCAGCACCTGGAAGCAGTCCAGATAGCCACACCTTTTATTCAGAATCACTTTTAACATTTATCGAAGCTTGTCTGTCCGTCAGTCCACTTGTCTAAGTATCATCTGCAGTAAACAGTTCCCTAGTTCCAAACATGAAGCTATCGTCTACAAATTGGATCGAAATATTGGAAGTTCTTTCACACAGGTTAGTATTGAAAATGGCAAACATCGGTCAAAGGACAGGATCACTGTACAGCATAATCTAAAACCACCTCTGTTTTTAAAAACAAAAAGCATTTTATTATGTTGATTGTTACTTAAAATCCGCGATTTTTACCGGCTAGTTAAGGATCAATATATATATAAAACGTATATAAACACTACTGTGCGATCATCGCCCATCATTAAATACCATATATTTCTCGCTTAATTCATAACGATTTTGCAAAATAAAGTGTTATGTGGGAAGCTGCCGCCATATTTTCAATATGTTATGTGGAAAGTGGTTAGAAACCATTTTCAATATCGTTCTTCCTTGGGCCAAAGCATGTCGGTCGTCGCGCCACATTCTACCAAAGTATCTCAAAAAATGCGACTTGTAGGTTGAGCACAGACGGACAGACGAGATTCGAATGTGATTCTAATTCGTTTAGTATAAAAAACGGCGCATATAAGTGCCTCCGGATGTTGTATACATCCACACAAATTGAATATACTTTAGTACCACAAGCGTTATAAGTGTCCTCCAATGTTTAAATCAAACATTTTTCTATTGAGCTTGTTTTCCTGTTTTAAAAAAAGTGAAAGAAGAAGAAGAGAAACGAATATCTAAGGATTGTTTTAGTTAAACTCAAAAACAAAAATTCCAGCCCAGTAGAAAAATATGCACAGTTACGTTTGTTTGCAATGGGTAGAAAATTTGCTGCTAATACTCCATAAAAGAAATTGATATGAAATTTCGTAAAAATAACTCTTAGCTGCCCTAGCACAGCTGCTTCAGAAATTCACTATTCCTGTTTTTTTTATTCCTACTTAACTTGTAACTATTGTAACTTTGATTGCGAATTTTTGCTTTTTCAAAAGTTCATCACTGATGATTAAGATACCATTGTTTCTTCTTTCGACTTTTTTTTTTTGCTGAGTTGTTAATGTTTTCATCCTACGGCATGCGTACACAGATTTTACTCAATTGCATTTTCAATTTCCACTTACACTGTTGTTGCCGTATTGAATGTATATTTACTTAAAACAGTTGTTCGCATTTCTTGGACTCCCTACGTGAGTTCTCTTATCTGATAATTCATCTGACAGAGCTTTTCTGACTATTGTTTCAAGGTTAGTTGAATAAGAGTGACCACTAAAATTATATAGGGTTTCTATAAACCTTGCGGTAGAGAGCTGAGAGTACTTAATCAACTCTCTGGATAAGTGATATCGGCCCGCTTTTTAACAATCGAAACATTTTTAAGTTTATGAAGATTACGTTGCTGTCGGTTTTATAATTTTCGCTAATATTTTATTTATTTTATTTTTTGACGCTTTCAAAAACTATATGATACCGAACGACAGAAACTACAGATGGACAAAGACCCTGGGAATCTCGTGACAAATATGCTGCACAAACTGCAAAAATGAAAAGCGAAAGGCGTCAACGTAAGCTAAACGGTAATCCTAGATGCAAAGGTAGGCAAACCTAGGCGGTACGAGTATAGGACATTTTTAGCGTGTTAAAGTCTAGTATTGTCAAATGGTATCAAAGGATTCACTTGGAATTTTCGGTCTTCCAACCATTTTATTTAATTGATGTAATTGATTCTTCACACACACATTGCAATTGCAATTTCTTTCTCCTTTTAATTGTGAAACATTCATCAATTTTCTTTTTGTTTTTCGAGTTAATTTCTTTGCAAAAATTTCACGTTACGTTACACGAATTGTTATGCAGTTTATCGATCTTTCCAAGTAATTGTAAGAAAATACCCTTCCGAATATGGTGTTGTTCGCACGAGTTCCCCTTATGTCGCTATAGAAACACAAATCAGTTCTTTGCCTTTTTTATATATATTTTTACTTTGCAAAATTTGCAAATGTTTGAATCGTTGTGATTAGACGCAAGAACATGTTATTAGTTTTGGTTTTTAATGTCAACCGCACAACTAAGATTTCTATTAAGTTTTGAAAATTTTTCAAACAATTTCCCTACGGATTATCAGTGTTCTGGCAGGAAAATATCTATCTAATCTATGACGATGCTTATAAAACTTACGTCAATGGCCACTAAGCACAAATACTTAACATATTTACATACATAATGTTTTGACTATGCTTGTCTGCGTATCTGTAGAGACAAAATTTTTGTTTGTTTTCATGCAATCTAACCTCACCGTAATTACAATTCCTATTAAAAGTGCTTCGTGCCTACATCAACAACAATCGTAGACATTCATTCATAGAGGCACAGACTGCATAAATTGCATTGAATGCATTGAATGCATAAAGCAAGATTTGACTTTGCCTTTGAAATTTCTAATCTAATATCTGTGGTTTACTTTCAGCATCACATATATGTGTATGTACCTGAATTATTTTATATATTATTCAAGTATTTCATAAAATAAATGATGAAATATACGCTTTTCCTCTAAACTGCTGGACGCCATAAACCATTCCGTTTAAATCAGCCATCCTTCCTTCGAGCATATCATAGTTAGATTTCCGAACGATATTTATTTTTTAAAATTATTTATTGTTTTTGCCAATTCACGAAATCTTTGAATCCAGTCGGTTTCCTCCAACAAACCAGAAATTAATTTTTAGTTTACACGAATGCTAGTCTACAGTAGTTATGCAAAATATCTACGGGCATATAGTGTATTAGGAATGGTTTTGATTTGGATTAAACCTTCCGACCCATCTATTCGCCTGTCCCGTTATTGTCAGCTTTTTGTCAATCCTGGTTTGTGTCCAACTTTCCATTCAAAATTTTCGGAATATTTTCAACTCTAGCGAAAATATTTCGATTGATCGGAGTTTACGGTCACCTCTCATATAAAATCTTGTTTTAAGGCAGCTCCTTTTCCATTATGACGAAATAGCTTATCATACTTTCATACTTTTTGACGACGAATCGATTAAAAATATAAGACTATTTAGAGGGCAAGTTCGTTGTTTGCCCAAAAGGGGATTTATTTGAAAAGATTTGAAAAGATTTGAAAAGATTTCTTGGATCCTGAGGAATTGATATATGATATATATATGATATATGATATATATATGATATATGATATATATATGATATATGATATATATATGATATATGATATATATATGATATATGATATATATAT